>VSMD01093308.1:0-66728 GCA_008750895.1 Mirza zaza
GGATAATGCAAATCAAAACCACAATGAGATATCATTTATGTCCAGTGACAATGGCCTTTATCAAAAAGTCCACAAACAATAAATGTTGGGGTAGATGCAGAGAGATAGGAACACTCTTACACTGCTGGTGGGACTGCCAACTAGTACAACCTCAATGGAAAGTAATATGGAGAAACCTCAAAGAGCTACAAATAGACGTATCATCTTATCCAGCAATCCCATTACTGGGCATCTACCCAAAAGAACAAAAGAAATTCTATAAAAATGACATCTGCACTCGAATGTTTATAGCAACACAATTCACAGTTGCAAAGATGCGGAAATAACCCAAGTGCCCATCAATACATGAGTGGATTAATAAAATGTGGTATATGTATACCATGGAGTTCTACTCAGCCACAAAAACAATGGTGATCTAGCACCTCTTATAATGTCCTGGATAGAACTGGAGTCCATTCTACTAAGTGAATTATCACAAGAATGGAAAAACGCACCACATGTACTCACCATCAAACTGGTATTAACTGATCAACGCTTAAGTGCACATATAGTAGTAACATTCATCAGGTGTCTGGCAGATGGGAGGGGGATAAGGGGATGGGTATATACACACATATTGAGTGCGGTACGGAACATCTGGGGGATACAGGCTTGGAGCTCAGACTTGGGTGAGGCAAAGGCAATATTTATAACATAAACATTTCTACCCCTGTAATATGCTGAAATAAAAAAAAATTTTAAAAAGAAATAAAAAGAGGAGAAGCCACGCAAACAGGGGACAAAACCCCTAATGTCAGGAAATATTTTACTTACTGAAAATACAAAGATAAATTGGACATGGATCCTAATTCATATAGAAGATAACATTTTAAATACATATCTGGAAAATATTTTAAGCTGGTGTAATGGCCAATGAAAAACACCTAGGATGATAGTCTGGCATGTTTGAAAACCAGTGAAGACTATTGTAGTTAATGGAAGGAGTAAGGGAGAGAGTCACATAAGAGATGAAGACAGAGATGTAACAATGGCCAAGATCACGTTGGATCTTGTGGACCATTGTGAAACTTGAGCTTTTCTCTGGGTGAAATGGAGTGCAGTAGATTAAAACAAAACCCGACCTTGTTTTAAAAAGATTATCCTGGTTGCTATGTTGAGAGTAAACCGTGTAAGGCAATGAATGAAGCAGAGAACTGATTAAGAAGACTTTGTAGTAATTCAAGTAAGGGCTGATGTTCTCTCCCATCAAGGAGAATGTGTCAGAGCTGTGACATGTGGCATAGTGACCTAACTGTTATGTATATAAAGGTATTCATATATGTATAACATTTAAAATTTTTGTTTGGCAAAAACTACATTATGCAAATATGAACCAAATGGATTTTGAAAAAAATTTAGTTTAAATGCAGGTGATAGATATAGGATTAATATCCAGTAGGTTTTAAAGTTGAATAAAAAATAAAATAAAAATATCACAGAAAATAGGGAAAGTATATAAACACATGTCTCAGAAAAGCAAATTAAAAATGGTTTACAGATTTATTTAAAAAAAGACACTCAAGCTCATTAATAGTCAGGTGAATGCAATTAGAAATGCTGAGAGAATGAACTAGTTTTATACATTGCCTGTTAGAATGAGAATTACTATAACTTTTGAGAACATCATATGATTTATATATATAATATATGTAGCATATATAATTATATTGTTACGACACATTTTATGTTATTGTAATATATATTTATTATATTAAGCATTATATTGACATTTACATATAATTAATATTTGTGTTATTTATTATGATTAAATAATGATATATTTATATTAATAAGATATAATATAAAATAATATATTATATCACATTATAAATGTAATGTATCTTACAGACTACTTTCTGGTCCTAGTGTAGGGTGGGAAGTAGTAAGCTACACCTCACACAACCTTGTTCCACTTCATTGCTGTTGGGTGGGTTGGATGCTCGGCTCCCCACTTGGCCTCACTGACACTACATGGACAGGGAAAGCGAAGTGCCAACTGGCACTGCATTGTCCAACTTTGTTGCTTTTGGGTAGTGAAGGAAGTTTGGATTCTTGCTTGGATTCATACATACCATGCTGATGGGGCATCAGATTGCCACCTGCTACCACCAGACATGGGTGAAGTTCAGTCTCCAGTTTGCCCCACTGACATCAATCACCCCTGTGAGGGAATCACTGCACCTCTTCCTACAACAAGCAAGGTGTGGAAGTTTACGTCTCCACTCATCGCTGCTACCACAAGTGAGAGGCAGTTTTCCTTTAGTTTTTAGCTGTTGTGGAATGGGTATTATGTAAAAAAGAGCCTTCTATTCTGCTAGAGCTGTACCTTTGATTAGAGAACAGTGTTGTGTTTTTGTTTGTTTGTTTGTTTTTCTCTTTATCTTTTGGTGGTTCAGGGTTTCAGGCTACCCCAAAGTCCCATCTGAGATATATTGGAGGCCAAAAACAAAGCCTATGAGACTCACCATTATATTTTCCTCAAGTCTCAAGATTTCTATGCTGTCTGTTTTCTTCTTTTCACCTTTCAGAGACTTTGTAAACTTGTTCATTATGCTATGTCCAAGAGTAAAAAAAAGGTCCTAAGAGGGAGAATGAGGGAGGAATGAACCACCTAATCTTGGCTGGAACCAGACATTATCCCATTCAGATTTTTAAAAATTCTTGTTCATCTTCTTATGCCTGGCACTTGAGGGATTGCTCCTGTGTTAGCATATCTAAGTGGTCAGCCAATGACTGGACAGAAGTTGAACTCAAACACCTGAATTCAGTAGGGCTTCTGATTGCTGCCATGGCATCTTTGCTGAGTAGGAGAGTGTGTTCAAAACTCAGGTCATGTTCAGATATGCCCCAGTTTTCAATTTATCCTGTGGCCTTTTGCATGTCCTATGTACATATGTGCAGCCTCTCATCTGCTAGGAATGTGTGGATAAGTTGGGTTTTTGCTATTCTCTGCTGTGCATTCCTGCAGAGTTAGTCTAGAATATACTTGCACTAAGCATGACCACAGCCTCAGGCTAGCAGGATCATTGATCCTCTTTGCTTTCCTGTCACTGAGAGTAACATTTCTACAACCCATGACTCTGAAACAACTCTGATATGGGTGTTACCTCTTGTTCACAATTGAATGAGAACCTTTGTTTGTGCTGCACTGCTGCTAGTTCTCGTGGCCTGGGCCACTTTTACATAACCTCACATCACCAAGTGGGGTGGGAGGCAGGAGCTGTTGATTGGAGGAGCCCTGTGCAAAAATGACACAGATTCCCACTGTTCTTATGTATTTTTTATACTCAAATGCCTGTGAAGTGAGCTGAAGTGAGTGAGCCGTCCCAGACTCAGATTGGCTGAGACCTCAAGTCAGCAGAACAGGAGCGCATTGCTTGTTCCTACAATTAGCAGGATGTGGCTTGTTGACCAGCTGAAGAACTGTTTCTCCAGGCAAACAGCCAAGGACCTGTGGCCTCGCATGCGAGCCAAGGTTGCCTAGTAACCAGCACGTGGTGCTAGGTGCTGCAAGATGGTCAAGATTTTCAGTCTTGCACTAGAGCCAAGATTGTTTGTTATCTGAAAACAGTGTGCCAAACATCAAAGATATCTCTTGTAGAAGGCCATGCTTTTTGTTTTGACTGGAAAAGCAGTCAAGGTGTTGTTGGCCATGGGAAGTCATGTACCAAAAAGTAGCTGGGAAAGTAGCTGGCATGAGAAAATAGCTGCAGGACGCTTGCCCAATTAAACTGTATAAAATAAATTGGCTTGCGCAGTTTTGACTGTTGCAGTCTGAAACCGTCTCTTGATTCTGTGTCCTTTTTTCTTCTGAGACTGCAGCCAATTCTGTCTGTCTGCGTCTTATGTATATGTTCTGGTGTGTCATCCCCTGTTCTGTAATCGGGCCACAACAGCCTGTCCCTGACTGGTTTGGTTATGACCAATCATTATGATGTTGTGCACTGTCATGAAGAGTAATGGTGGGACATACTCTGTATTCACCTTGCCTTCAACACATTGTAGAACCTACTCAATTTTGGGTGTCCCAGTTATTATTTTGGAGGAAAAAGAATGAGACTCTCTCGACTTAAAGAAAATTCTGAAAGAAACCAGTCTCAACCCTGATCCTGGAGCCTCTGCCTCTGAAACACTTTCTAAAAATAAACCAGATTTAGTTTTGTGTCAAAACAAGGATCTAGTAATATTTAAATTACTACAGAAGGTTGAACCAACCTGGCTTTTCGAAAATGGAATGCTGCCCAGTAATAAAAGGATCAAACTGTTGATATATGTGACAATTTAGATGGACCCAAAGGGCATTATGATAGTGAAAAATAAAGTCAATATCAGGGATTACATATCGTATGAGTCCATTTATCTCCTCAAAATTACCAAACTATAGAGATGAAGAATAGGCCGGTGGTTGCCAAGGACAGAGATGAAAGTGGGAAGGGAAGCATTTGACCACACAGGGGTGTATAACAGTCCGTTTATGGTAGTGAAACAAAGTCTGTATCCTGATTGTTCTGGCGGTTACATGAATATGTACATGGGATTGAAATGTATAGATCTTCACATATATACATACACATATGCACACACAAATAAGTGCGTGTTAAACTGCTGAAAGCAGAGTAAAGTCTGTAGTTTAGTTAACATTTTTATACAATGTAAATTTCCTACTTTTGCTATTGCCCTACAGTTGTAGCAAATGTCACTATTGGAGGAAGCTAGGTGAAGAGTTCAAGGGCATCTATGTAGTACTTTTGCAGTGTCCTATAACTATAATTATTTTAAAATAAAAAGTTAAAAAAATAGTTGCCTCCCTATAAGCAAAGCACAAATTCATACATACTTGCAAATTCTAAAATCCTACTTTCTTGAACCTGTAGCCCAGTAAGAATGATCTTTCTTACAGATTCGATTTCAACCTCTTAAAGGCAAATGCATGTTGAGTCAGAACAACCCAAGATTATTAAATTTGCATGAAATACAGAATCATTCTACCTTACAAACATTTTTCTTTAAAAAAATTAAAATAAAGTCTCCTTTTTCTGTCGATAAAATAGTCACAATTAAATAATGATTATTTAAAAGGACTCAAAATATTAAAAATGAGCATAACAAATAAACTTTACTAAATTACACATAAATTCTTATTAAAGTTAATGTACTGCCTAGAATTATAATTAGCTAAAATTTCAATGACATTATTTATATGTATGTATTTATGATTAAAAACAGAGGCTTATTTCTCCTATGCCCTGTGTAATATATAATCCCTAAGGGTAAGCTCACAACTACTATCATGAATTAGGGTGTAAACACAGGCATCATAATTTCTTCCCTGCAGAGTTTACCATAATAGGGGACACCCTAGGGGAGACCTAATCCTGGATTTCTAATTACATCAAAAAATTATAAGACTTAAGCAAATACCATGTGCTCTATGACATGGTGCCTCTGATGTTCAGGCTGTGGTTTTCCTTTTCATCTTTTTGGCAGATTTATAAATAGAAGTTTGATCTGCACTTCAGAATGCCTCCTGGAACATTCAGGTTGTAAGATCTATGCCTGATGCTCTTTCCAGTCAAGGGAGAAGATTCTGTGACTCCATCTGGTCAGCTTTGATACCTGAAAAGCCAGTGCTTCCTCCAGGACAGTGGAGGTGAAACACACACAAAGGTCATCACTGAGTGGAAGGTGGATGAGTTAATCAAATTTCTATTTTTCTGTCTATTGCATGTTGCCAAAAAATGAGGAACAGTATTACATTGAATAACAAGAAACTCAGTGGTATGGAGCTCTGAGTCTACTGTCTTAATTTCTCTCATCTTGTATTCTGTGTTGGCCACATCCTCAGTCTGGTAGCAAGACAGCCATCAGAACACAGCAACACTGGATAAATAGAGGAGATTTGTCTCTTTCTTAAAAAAAATTAACGTGTGCTACACATAGAGAAGAGATAAAGTATCTTAAGAATATAGTTTGTTAAATGTTTACACCTTAGTAACTAGTATAACTAGCCACCAAGTTAATTATGTTCCTCTCCTGACCTCTGATGAAAACTTGTGAAAATACATTCACCTTCCTTTCTTCATCTGTCTAGGTAGCATGGAGTAGAGAACAATGTGTAGAAATACTGGATGGTATGGCTAATTATAAATCTGAGGTTGCCAAGGGTCTCTTCAATAGCTGTTAGCAATTGTGACTTTATGGATTCTTATAATAAGGTATCTGGGAACCCTATAGATCATGAGAGACTCCTGTCTGGGACCAGAATATCACTACAGTCTCTGCCATAAAGGAATCCTCTCTTACTTGATGATCACCACAGGTGAACTGAGGTGTCTAGAATAACATAATCATGAGTAGGAACTAGGAAGTGAACATGAAAGAAGAGGGATGAGAGACACATCCCCACAACCCAAGCTCACTGGCAGGTGGGCTTGTCCTTCAGCTATTGCACCTCTCTATCTTCTAGAAAGGACAAGTGTAATTCTCACAATCAGTTCATGCAGACAAAACACAGAGTGCTTGAATTTTGAGGGGTGGATGTGGCAGTACATTTAGACCCCATGAAACAAAGGAGAATTCTCCTGAATTCCACCAGTCTGAGTCCCTGCCTCATAAATTAGAATTTGAAATGAGAGAGCTGAGTTTTCTGTTAATGGAATTTTCTTCTGTCCTCCCAGATTTTGAAGATGAAACTGTCTTCTGGAAATGATTCCTTAGTGACTGAATTCATTCTTGCTGGATTAACAGATCGTCCAGAGCTACAACAACCCCTCTTTTACCTGTTCCTAATGATCTACATCGTCACAATGGTGGGCAACCTTGGCTTGATCTCTCTTATTGGTCTAAATTCTCACCTTCACACCCCCATGTACTATTTCCTCTTCAACCTCTCCTTCATTGATCTCTGTTACTCTTCTGTTTTCACTCCCAAAATGCTGATGAACTTTGTATCAAAGAAGAATATCATCTCCTATGTTGGGTGCATGACTCAGCTGTTTTTCTTTCTCTTTTTTGTCATCTCTGAATGCTACATGTTGACCTCAATGGCCTATGATCGCTATGTGGCCATCTGTAATCCATTGCTATATAAGGTCACTATGTCCCATCAGGTCTGTTCTGTGCTAACTTCTGCAGCTTATACAATGGGATTTGCTGGAGCCAGTGCCCACACAGGGTGCATGCTTAGACTGACCTTCTGCAGTGCTAATGTCATCAACCACTACTTGTGTGACATACTCCCCCTCCTCCAACTGTCTTGCACCAGCACCTATGTCAATGAGGTAGTAGTGTTCATTGTTGTGGGTATTAATATCACAGTTCCCAGTTTCACCATCCTAATTTCTTACATTTTTATCCTCACTAGCATTCTTCATATCAAATCCACTCAAGGAAGATCAAAAGCCTTCAGTACTTGTAGCTCTCACATCATTGCTCTTTCTCTCTTTTTTGGGTCAGCAGCATTCATGTATCTTAAATATTCTTCTCCTGGATCTATGGACCAGGGAAAAGTTTCTTCTGTTTTCTATACTAATGTGGTGCCAATGCTCAACCCCCTCATCTATAGTTTGAGGAATAAGGATGTCAAAAGTGCACTGAGGAAAGTCCTGATTAAAATTCAGAGAAGACACGTATTCTAATTAGATGCAGGAGAAACATAAAGAAATTGAAGGTTCTAAAATTTTTATTGGTGTTTTTCATGTGGAGACTTTGTTCATAATTTTGTTGCTTCTACAGATTGTGTTATGTGTGGTTTAGTACAACTGGTATATTCCCCTTGTAGCTAATCTTGTCTAATTATTTGTTTTCATATGTCTTGCATCTCTCGCAAGTTTACTAAATAGGAAACAGCATGTTTATAAAAAGAACATATGCACCAATATCTTTTATTATTATTTCATACACTTTCTGTCTCCTGGGCTATTTTTAATCTGGACAAATTTTAATGAATTTTGTAAATTGCAAAAAAGTAAAAATTACAGCTTTCTCATCTAAACATAAGTGTCAAATATGATAGAAGCATTCTCATTTTATCAATATTGTTGCTTGCACAGGTAGCAGTGTTCAATGAAATGTCTTCATTACAAACTGTGTATAGCCTAAAGTAGAATCAGATCCTCTTGATCTTGTCCTCTTATTCTATTTTTCATCATTTTTTCCTTTCATTGTTATAATTTTTCTTGTTCTCTTTGAGAATGGCACAGTCTGTACCTCATGCCACCAGCTTCTGAGATCCACTATCCGCCCAGTCAATCTAATATTGCAGAGAATATGTATAACTCCACATTTTGTTGCCACAGACAGCATTAACAGAGGATGCTGAAAAAGGTAATACATATGTGTCTCAGGTTTCCAATAAGAGGAGAAAATAGTTTATATTACAAAGCTTTAACTTATTACTATCTAAAATGTCATCAAAATTTTTGGAAAAATACCATATATTATTAGTTCTTGCTATAAATGCTATATTTTATTCCCTGTAGGAAAATACTGTACATTGAGTTAGTAGAAATATTTTAGCTAATAGTTTACTCATTCAATAGGGTTTCCGATGAAAAAATGTTTATTAATGATAGTGAATTATATTTCTACAAATATTTCACATGTTACTTAAACTTTGTCTCACCACTAAGACATGGAACATATTTAACATAGAGGTTATTTCTTATAATTCATCTATGTTTGTATATTTAGAATGTCAGATATTTATGAGACCAAGGAATATTTGTTTAATTGGAGTATCTTGTCAGATAACACCAATAATACGTACATTATTATAATATTAGTAATAACATATAATAAATAACAATAATTATAAATCAGAAGAACATTGGAGCTTAAGTTCTATTTTTGGAGGTGGACTGTGGCAGTCTTAGAAAAGGACTGTGCAGCTCCCCATCAAGAGAACCAGTGGTGGGGAGTGCAGTTGACTGCAGATCTACAGCTGGTACTTCTTTTGGATCCACCATGATGTTCAGACAGAGTCCAGACTTACTCTGAGATGCTCTCAGCCAATGACTAAGCAGGGTGGGTGGGACTTAACTAGAGATGGCCAATTTCTGCGTCTAACACGGGTGTCTTCCAACAGGCAGTCTTTACTTAGAGACTTCTTATCACCCTGACCAAGACTTGTTAGAACTTCCCTATGGTCTGAGATTTTCCTACTTAATCCTCTCATTTCTTTCTACTTTCTTATGTATCAGACTTTCATCTTGGTCTGATGCCTTCATCACTGACCCTTAGTCCCTCTCATTTTATCTTTCATGGGCATTTACCAAAATAAATGTGGTGCAAGTCTAATCAATTTCCTGGTATCTCCTTCTTAGAGGATCCTAAATGACAAGGAAGACTTACATTAACCGATTTTAAAAATTAGTATAATAGTGTGATAATGAAGAGAGATTGGTTTTGTTATAAAGATAGGCGAATAAGTCCCTGGGCCAAGATAAGAGTATTCAGGAACAGATCCTCATTCAACAGTCAATTGATTGTGGATAAAGCAACAGAGTAAGTCCATAGGGAAAGAAAAACTTTTAAGCACCTGGCACTAGAAATAATGCCTACCCATGAGGAGACAATGAACCTTGGTTTCTACCTCACACCATACATAAAATTAATCTAAAATGGATCCAAACTATATTAAAAAACTTAAATTATAAATCTTCTATAAGAAAACATGAAAAAGCATGTTAGTGTAGGCATAGATTGCTTAGAAATATTCTAGAAAACACTTAACCCAAAAGAAAAACAAACTTTATTAAAATGAGAACATCTATTTATCAAAAAATATTCATAGGCAAACGACAGGCTGGAAGAATATTTGTAATATATACAAAAATTGTGTTCAGAATATATATAACTACTCATTTATTAAAAGATACATCAATAATAAAAAAACATTTAATAAATGGGCAAATTTTTTAAAAAAGAGATACCCTAAAGGAATGCAAGCAGATGGCTAACAATCACATGCAAAAGTGCTTAACTTGCTGCACCACTTTAGCTGTACAGTCAGCAGCTGGGTAGGACTGGCTTACCTGCTATCCTATCCTCCCTCACTGCACTGCCTGGACTTTCCCCCTTGGGTAGCTCAATCCCTTATCAGGCCTTCTTACTGGTCTCCCTTCTTGTTGATCCTGGCAACCTCTGGGCATAACCTCTACATCAAAAGTTCAAGATCCAGTTGTGAGGCACCTCCAACACTCTATCCAAGCACCAGTCCTATAGAATGTCTCCTTTGAGATTCTAGAATCTGATTATGCTCCCTACTTTTATTTTTTTACCAGTCCTGGGAGTGGTAGCTATTTCCTGCAGTTCATTAGTCTTTCTATTTTCTCAGTGTCATCCTTTTGCTTTTTCTCCCTGGCAATATCTGCATAACTAATTCTCTGTTTTAAATATCCTCTTAAGGAAATACATAGGATACTATTTTTTTTTTTTTGGCTGGAACCATTTTGATACAGGGAACACATTTTATGCGATTTTTGAAAGACTGTCTTGCCCATGTCACATCATACAATCTTGTCCAGTTAGCACATGCAAAACCCTGATGACAGGAAATAGTTATTTAACTATGTAATTTTTTTTTGCCAGAATTATTTTTACAAAAGCCCTTGTCACCATCCTGGGTTATAGTTAAATCTAGGGATTCTTGTGGTTCCCTTTTCATTACATAGGAGAGCCCATTTGAAACTAAACTCCAGTAGAACCAAACAGAAAAAAAGTGGGATGAGAGACAAACCCTCATATATGATTGATTCTGCCTTGTCTAGCCATACAAGAAGCCTTTTGAATTCTTGAATGATCAGTTTTACATACCTTTTTGGTGTAGCCTGGTTTATCAAAATAAGTTTGACTTGGATTCCTGTTACTCAAATTGAAAGAGTCCTGAATATACCTTGTACAACATTGTGTGATATTCTACATTGTGTAACACAGTTCTTCATAGTGTAGTAGTCAAAGAAAGCAACTTTGCATTTATAGATACCAAGTATGAAACTTGTTCTCCCAGTAGAAGCTTTGACCTTGTAACAATCAATTAGTAATCCTAGGTTTGAGTTTGTTATACGTAAGACAGGGATGCCTGGTTCAGAGGGTTATTGTAAGGGTGAGATGAGGAAAGGTATATAGAGAATATATCACTGTGGCTGGGGAATAATAACTAATAGTGGTACAATTCTCAGTTTCTTTGTTTATCTCTCTAATTAGATTGAGGAATCCTAGGGGTTAAGGTCTATATCTCATTCTGTTTGTGTTCACAGTCAATTGCAACCTAAATATAAAAAAATCATTGGATGAAATAAATAAGTAAAAATTATAAGATAGAGAGAGTCTATTTATAGGATTTTAGGCCTCATATACCATCTACTAAGTATGATAGATCTGCTCAAGACCTAGAATCTTTAACTGCCAGTCTCCAGGCTTCTGTGAGCTTGGTGTGTTCCTACCTGTTGTCTTAGAAATGCAGCCTGAGGATTCTGGCTAAAGATGGCAGATGTAATGTAAACACTTTGTCTCTATTTCTGCCTGAAAGTCACTAATATGACACAAAAGGGATTAAAAATGGCATTAACTCACAGGGACAAACAAAGCTAAACTAAACAGTAGAATAACAACTCCAAAATTTGGAGAGTTAGAATATAGATAAATGAACAATATCTCATTAGCATTCTCACGACATCTGACACTAACAGCTGGAGAAACCAAGAAAACACCTGGTTTTCACCATAAAATCTCTCATCTGCTCATAATTTTGTGGCATAGGCCCCTTTGGCAGAAGTGAAGGTGGGGAAAAGACAAATGGAATGCTTAAAAGTCTGTTCAATGGCTAATTAGATCTTCAGATCTCCCCTACCTCTGCATGAAGCTACATGACTGCCTCCATTTACACCCAGTAAAAGACTAGAGGATCATTCACTAAAGAAAGTAAAGCAGAGTCTCTAAATCAGAAGACTATATGCATATTTGAGGGAGAGTTTACCATATTGACAATGAGGCAATAAAGTAGAAGTTTCACCTCATAGATGTTAACACCATTGGCCTTCTTCCTCCTCTCGTCTCAGAGAATGTTGAAAGCTAGGATTATATCCTTCAGGAATACTGAAATACTCTTCTCTATTTAATCAAATTAGTTCACAATATATGACCTAAAGGTATTACAGCTAAGAGTTCCCTCATTGAAATGGGACAGTATACAATGTAGCAACATTTGATAAGCACTAAGTGCCCACATGGAGACTCTATCAGTTTTTAGAACCCCACTCTCTGATGGTAAGGCATGGGAAAGTATGCTGAAACACTCAAAGAGAACTTTAAATGTAAAATTTACTTCTTGAAAATCAGAAACAATTTGTAGGAAAGAAGTAATTCAAAGGAAAGAAAACTCCAAGAAAACATCATAAGAGGACAAAGTATATTCCTGAGCATTAGAAATGATAGAAAAAAGGAACAAGAAAGACCCAGAGGGAAAATTGAGTTAGGGAAAATACAGGAAATAATTTTTAAAAAGAGAAGTATAATTATAGTAAAGAAAAGGCAAAATTCCAGGATTTCAGCTTCTGAATAATAAAGATTTCAGAAAAAGGTAACCAAGTAGTAGGAGGACATCATTATTTATATAGTTTAAGAAATATTTATCCAGAACTAAAGGACTTGAACTTCCTGAATGGATTTAATTAATGCTTCTCATAGTGTACAAAGGATCTTCAAGAAGTTTACGGAAAATGGGTATTATGAAAAAGCTATGCATAAATATTAATTTTTTGCAACAAAATAAAGTCCTACTAACTCACTGTAACATGTTCAAACAGGATCTAGTTTGAGACACTAAGAAGAATTAGACAATAGTTTGAAAAGATACCCTATCAGAACAATATGAATTCTGCAAAATTTGAAGCAAGAATAAAGATCAAATTTATAGATAAACTTGGTGGAAGAATGGTGAAATAATTGATGTTCTACAAAAAGTGTATGGGAGAAATACCACCACAAAATCAGCACTTTACTAATGGATAATTCATTGTAAGAAGGAACATGATGATGTTGCAGATGAAGCCTGCAGTGGAAGCTCATTCACATCAATTTGGTAAAGAAATTCATCTTGTTTTTGCCCTAATTGTAGAGAACCCATAAGTAGAAGCAGAAACAATAGCCAACACCACAGACATCTCAGTTGGTTCAGCTTACATAATTCAGACAGAAAAAGTAAGGTTGAGAAAAATTTGCACTTGATGGGTACCAAAACCATTGAGCCCATATTGGTTGCAGACCAGAACAGAGCTTTCAAAAGAAATTTAAAACAAGTGAGAGCAAGATCTTGAAGCATTTTTTCAAAGAATTGTAACAGTAGAAAAGAAATTTGGCTTTACCAGTACAATCCTGAAGACAAAGCACAATCAAACCAATGGCTACCAAGAGGTGGCAGTGGTAATCAAAGCAAAAGCAGATGGGTCAACAGCAAAGGTCATGGCAACAGTTTTGTGGAATGCTCAGAGTGTTTTCCTTGTTGATTCTCTATAGGACCAAATAAAGACAGCATCTACATATTATGAGAGTGTTTTGAGAAAGTCATTCAAAGCTTTAGCAGAAAAGTGTTCAGGGAAGCTTCACCAGGGAGTCCCTCCTCACAACAATGTACCTGCTCATTCCTCTCATCAAGCCAGGCAATTTTGTAGGAGTTGCAAAGGTAAATCATCAGTCATCCATCTTAAAGTCCTGATTTGGCTCTTTCAAATTATTTTTGTTTCCTAATTTTAAAATATATTTAAAGGGCACCCATTTTAGACACACATTAAGATACAACATTGCAAATATTCAGAACAATAGAAAAAAATATATAAGATCTTAAAAGCTTTTAAAATAGAGCAAAAGTAACCCATTTTCACAAAGAAATCAAGAATCATAGAAGTGCTAAGCTCCTCAAGATTTGATTAATGCCTTCAAAATTAAGAGGAGCAGTGGTCTCTCAGTCAGTTGTCTATTTCCATGGAAATGGCCAATAAATAGAAATGTGCTTACAGGCAATTTCAATCATGCAAGGTAAAAAAAATTGTATTTCATGCACCTTTTCTCAAGAAAGAAAGGTTGTATGTCTTGTATCAAAATGAGTAAGGAAACCAAGAAATAGGAAGATCAGTGATCCAGGAAATAGAAAATCTAGTACATGATAGAAGTAAAGGGAATTCTTAGGATAATGATGAAGAAAAATATCAAGATTTCAGATTTCTGTCACAGATGGAAAATGATGTCTCAAGATGGAATTTTGTTAAAAACTTCCTCAAGAGTTTATGTAAGAAGATGAAATTGAATCCTCATGATTGAATGTATTAATAAGAGTTTTATAAAAAATGAGGAAGAAGTTGGGAAAGAATCAGGGAAAATACATGGAATAATAAGGAAAAAATAAAAATGTTACAGAAATGAAAACAATCCTAGCATTTGATAGATTAGATGTAAATAATGTTTAAAATAGGCTTAATAATGTAACATAGGGATACTCATATAACTGAATTTATGCTTATAATCATATTGGTGAAGATTAGGAATGGGGAGCAAGAAGAGAAGGGTGTGAGTGTATGCAGCAGTTGTGGGGGCTGAAATGGTCCAAATTCTCACCTTTTATACAAATTCAAGTAGGGAAACAGCATAATCTAAATTTGAGATGAAGAGAGACTACAAAGGCTAGTTAAGTGAGAGGAAATTCCAGATATCTCATGGAGGTATATTCCTTGAGCCTTGAACACTGATGAAAGTAGTGACTGAGAAGAAAGTACTTTAGTTTGTGGATTAGTTGCCCAGATGGTGGTAAAAGTAATATGGGAAATGATGACCTGAAAAGGAGCATCCCTGGGAATTATAAGAAAATGATGAATTCAGTTTGCTGCACTTGAGCTTAAACTCATAAATGGGCATAAAAGACAACTTGCTGAAAAACAGTTATGTCCAGTCTATATGGACAGAACAGTGGTTCTCAAATATGGGTAATTTTGCCACCCAAGGGACATTCAACAGTGGAGAATATTTTGATTATAGCTACTCGTATGTGTATGTGTTGGAGGGACACTATTAGCATCCAATGGGTAAAGCAGGGATGCTATGCATCTTATACTGCACAGGACAGCTCCACAACAAAAAATGATCTCATCCCAAATGTCAAAAGTGCCAAGATTGAGGAACTTTGATTTATATGAAAATAGATGTGGAAGAGGGAAAGGAATACTAACATCTATCAGGCTCTTTTATGTGTCAGGCACATTTAAAATACTTTATGTGAATTAACTCATGTAATTCCCACAACAACTCTATGAGATAGATCTTTTGATAACCTCAAGTTATAACCATACATAGGTTTATGTAGATCCAAATATACACAGATGAAGATCAGAGTAGTTCAGTAACTTGTCTACAGTCTCATAATTAGGAAGTTAAGAAGTCTGGATTTGAATTCAGTCTGACCAGAGGCCTCACTCCCACTCTCTCAACCACTTTACTACATCTCTTTATTGAGGAGAAATCCACAGGCATATGCAGTATTAATGCTACGATCTAATATTTTACTAATGCAATCCCAGAGGCTTGTAGAAAAGTAGTAGAAATAGCAAGTGACTATGACCCTAGACCTTCCTCTTGTAGAATGGAGCATAGACTCCAGAGGATGAAGATGAACTTGACAAAGGGAGCCGCCCACTACTCTGATTTGGGGATTAGAATTTCCCAAGATGAAATTATAAACTGAGTAGAACAAGGAGTCCCAAAGGATCTGATGTTATGTCTGTGACACAGTATGTAAACACAGGCTCAGTAATATCTGCCCTCCAGGGGCTCATAAAACTAGGGGAGTAAATCATAAAGCAGAGAATAATTCTCTGTGCTTCTAATAAATTCTACCAAAACTCCAGAGTGTGAGATAGATTTTCATTTGAGTAAGCTCTTTAGGAGTTTCATACACGGTAGTTGTTTTCCTCTTTGCAAGGGAAGAGAATCACATGGGAAAATTCTCAAATAGAAATCATGGCATGTTCCCCCGAATACCTCTTCTAGCACGTCAATGACTGAAGTCTACTGTGATGGCTATTACATCCCATCATCAGGAAACTTTACCCCCTCAGGAGAGTGGGGAAGAAGGGCCCTAAGTCCGGCAGCGATCAGTCCTCCAGGGATAGGAAGGTGAGCATTGAATCACTTTTGTCTTGATAATTTCTTTTCGAACACAAAGCTATATAAGTTGAAGTTCTGGGGGGAACACTATCTATTTATTGCTCTATTCAGCCTTAATACTTAGAGAAGCCTAAGGAGAAGGGAGGGAAAAATGTGCAGAGACATTGGGAGGACTACTAGCATTCACTCTGCACAGACACACATGTGGGTAGGGAGAAGGTGAAAATGGGAAATACTCAGGAAGCACCATGAAAAGTCTTCCTTTTTAGATGCCTTGTCGTGTGTTTTCACACAACCATGAGATTGCAAACCAGCAGATTCTGCTCTCCCTCTGGATATTAAAAGGAAGGTCCATTGTTAATGTTGCCTTCTACCTTGTTCCTGCAGATCACACCTGTGGAGTGAATGGCTGTGGAAAATCACTCTTCAGTGACAGAGTTTATTCTCGTGGGATTAACAGATCAACCTGAGCTCCAACTGCCCCTGTTTTTTCTGTTCTGTGTGAACTACATGGTCACTGTGGTGGGAAACTTGAGCTTAATTAATCTAATTTGCCTGAATTCCCACCTTCACACCCCCATGTACTTTTTCATCTTCAATCTGTCCTTCATTGATCTCTGTTATTCATTCGTCCTTACACCCAAAATGCTGATGAGCTTTATTTCAGAGAGGAACACCATCTCCTTTACAGGATGCATGACTCAGCTGTTTTTCTTCTGCTTTTTTGTCATCTCTGAGAGCTATGTGCTGACAGCCATGGCCTATGATCGCTATGTGGCCATCTGTAAGCCCCTGATGTACACAGTGGCCATGTCCCCTCAGATCTGTTCTCTGCTGATGTTGGGCTCATACCTGATGGGGTTTGCTGGTGCCATGGTGCACACAGGATGCATGATCAGGCTCACCTTTTGTGATTCCAACATCATCAACCATTACATGTGTGACATCTTTCCCCTCCTTCAGCTCTCCTGCAGTAGCACCTATGCCAATGAGCTGGTGAGTTCTATTATTGTGGGCACAGTTGCCATAGTATCTAGCCTCATTATCACCATCTCTTATGCTTTGATTCTTTTCAGTATCCTTCACATGTCCTCAGCTAAGGGTTGGTCCAAAGCCATCAGCACCTGTGGCTCCCACATAATAACTGTTGGGCTCTTTTATGGCTTTGGGCTGCTCACTGATCTTAAGCCGTCATCTGTGGGGTCTATGGGCCAGGGGAAATTTTTTTCAGTGTTTTACACCAATGTGGTTCCCATGTTGAACTCTCTCATTTATAGTCTGAGGAACAAGGATGTCAAACTTGCTCTGAAGAAAATCCTGAAGAAAATGAGAAACTGAGCAGAGCCAGTGGTGCTGCCTTAGTCCCTGTCTCCACTGCTGGGTCTTTGTCTCTTTTTCCTGCTCCCTCTCATCCTATTTCTCCTTTTCTTCTTTTCCTTTTCTTCATCCCTCTTTCTAATGTCTTCTTGGCAAATTTCTACATTTGTATCTCCCTATCTCTCATTATGCAATGTAACCATGTGGGCCTATTCTTGGACTCGAGAGTCATCTCAGCCCCACGGTGGCCCCAACAAGATCCTTATCCCCTTACCAGATGGAGATGCTGAGCTGATAGCCTTTCCTCTGTAAGGATAATGCTACTACCTATTTTTTCTTATCTTTCTTCCCCATCCAAGATGAGCCAGGGAGTTGGATGCTATCTTACAAGATTATTTCTTTCTTGCTTTTTCTGAAGCAATTGCAGTGATCCCTGTCCTGTTTCAAGGGTTTTATTACTTACTTATTACCGCATGAAAACAGAGGAAAGGTGACAACGATCGTGTGTACCTGAGTAAAGTTGTAATAATGTCCAGAATGTTGTATGGTTCTTTTAGTATTGGTTCTTATTAAGGATTTTAGCCTCATATCTGTAATACCTTATTGTACTGAGGTCCTGTTCTTATGGATGTTTGTGGATGGACTGGTCTCATCACTCTGTTCACCAGTGATGCCAATGCATTGGTCTACTTACATTTTGTTACAATAAAATTGGCACTGTCAGTCACTTGTATATGTACCTATGTGTTGTGGTAATGATTAAAAATTGCACAGTAATATTCTCAGTGATAGAATATTGTCATGTGTAATGTCAAGTTTCTTTTTTTGGCTAGTTGTGTAAGAAGGGTTACCATTTTGAACTGAAGATTGAATACTTCTTTTAAAACACAATCAAATATAAATGACATGAATCTTGTCTGATTGGGATTTATTATTTCAGAATGTAAATTTCATTTCTCCCTATTGTTTCTTAAAATAAAAAATTAAATATGAGGCCCATACTATGTGCCACTTCTTTTTTTGTTTGTTTGTTTTTTGTTGTTTTTTACAAAATCTATTAAAGAGAAGTCTCCTTACCCTGTTCTTTAGATGAGGAAATGGTATATGACTTGATTAAGGCCACACAACTAATTATACCCAGCCTGGTTTTTGAAGTTATTTTTCATTCTATGATGAAATGGAAAAAAAAAGTAAGGAGAATTATGAGAAAATGAAGTGAACTTCTAGAGAGTTTTTTCAAAATGGGGCTGAAAGTAGGGGTCATTTGGAAATGATTCCTTCAGCCAACATGCCTGGGACAGAGAGATGATCTTTAAGGCTTTTACGTGCAACTAGAAAAATGCACATCCCTCTCCATAAGTTTGATTTCAAGGTGGAGCAAACAGGGTGGGCTACAAAAAATGTTCCATGCAGATCTTTTTGCAGTAGTGACCATTTCCTGGGATGGTGAGGCTGAGGAGTGTGAATTAAGCCTTCCTGGTGAGGCATGTCAGGATTTCCACAGTAGTACACGTACTGTAACAGGTTTATTAGGTATTATGCCATCATTTGGAAACAAAAAAGAGTTATTTATAATAAAAGCAATACAAAATTGGTCCACAAAATTTTATTTTATGTGTTACACAAAATTAAACTGTCCATTGCTCATTGCTACTTTTGATGAATTCAGGGCAAGATGCCCTCCAAAAGATATATTATAGCCAGAGGAAATGGGTAATTATTGCTGTAATTTTTATATTTATACAAAGATAGCACAATGTTTGAAAAGGTCTAAAACATTGGTTTATAAGAATAGCCTTAGAAGTTGATGCTGCCAGTTATTTATTTCAATATAATTAAATTTATTGCTATTAGAACAGAGTCAAACATTTATATTTATTATAATATTTATCTCACTATTTTAATTTTGTTTAAAACTTTTATTCCTTAAGCAGAATCTGAATGCCTAGTCTTTTCCTCTACCCTCCTTTTGCCTACATTCATTATAATGCCTGGTTAAACAGAAAGCTTAAAATTGTTTTGTTTGAATTTTGCTCTAAAGCACACATTTTAGAAGTTCACGTGCTTTCATAAAGACATAGTATGAGGTGTATAACATACATGTCTATAAACCCTTATTACTTAGCAAAAAAGTAAAATGTGAACTGCAGGCATAGCACATACCTGTGGTCTCAGTACTACTAATGTATTGGAGTCACCACCAATCCTTTTTGGAAAACAAATCAGCAAATAGATTGACTCAGTTCTGTGAAGTCAACAGGCTTATTTTAGAGGTTGAGTTTCTTGTATTGACCCAGCAAAAATAATTGGTTTAACTTTTTAAGTAAAACAACATTTATAATATTTATAACTAAAATTATTTAAATTAAATTCGATTATTTCTTTAATCTGCGTAGTTTCTGTCGCTCTTTAGTTTTTTTCTTTTTCTTTTTTGTTATTTCAGAATGTTACAGGGTTACAAGCCTTTAGGTTATATATATTGCCTTTGCAGGACCCAAGTCAGAGCTACAAGTGCACCCATCCTCTGAGACAGTGTGCACCCATTAGGTGTGAAATTACCCATCCCCTCCCCACTGTCCTGTCCAACAACCACTAAATGATACTTCCATATGTGCATATAAGTGATGATCAGTTAGTACCTATTTGATGGTGAGTACATGTGGTGCTTGTTTTTCCATGCTTGTGATGCTTCACTTTGAAAAATGGTCTCCAGCACCACACAGGATGATATAAGAGGTGCTAGTTCACCATTGTTTTTGTTGGTTGAGTAGTACTTTATGGTATACATGTACCACATTTTATTAATTGATTGATGTATTCAGGGGCATTTGGGTTGTTTCTACATCTATGCAATTGTGAATTGTGCTGCTATAAACATTTGAGTGCAGATGTCTTTGTTATAGAATGTATTTTGTTCTTTTGGGTAGATGCCCAGTAGTGGGATTGCTGGATCAAATGGTATTTCTACTTTTAGTTCTTTGAAATGTCTCCCTATTACTTTGCATAGATGTTGTACTAGTTTGCAGTCCCACCAGAGTGTATGAGTGTTCCTATATTTCTGCATCCATGCCAACATTTGTTGTTTGGGGACTTTTTGATAAAAGCCATTCTCACTGGAGTCAGGTGACATCTCATCGTGGTTTTGATTTGCATTTCCCTAATGATTAGAAATGTTGAGCACTTTTTGATATGTTTGTTGGCCATTAGTCTATCTTCTTTTGAAAAGTTTCTGTTCATGTCGTTTGCCCACTTTTTAATGGCTTTGCTGGATTTTTTTCTTGCTGATTTGACTAAGTTCAATATAGATTCTAGTTACTAACCCTTTGTCAGATGTGTAGCATGCAAATATTTTCTCCCATTCTGTAGTTTGTCTGTTTGCTCTAGTGATGGTTTCTTTAGCTGTGAAAAAACTTTTTAATTTGATTAGGTCCCGTTTATTTATTTTTGTTGATGCTTTATTGCTTTTGGGGTCTTCTTCATAAATTCTTTGCCTAGGACAATGTTTATAAGAGTTTTTCCAACATTTCCTTCCAGAATTCTTATGGTTTCCTGGCTTAGGTTTAAGTCTGTTATCCATCATGAGTTGATTTTTGTGAGAAGTGAGAAGTTAGAGGTGCAGATCTTGTCTCAGTCTTCCACATGGGGCTATGCAATTTTCCCAGCATAATTTGTTGAGTAGGGTTCTTTTCTCCATTTATGTTTTTTTCTCCTTCATCAAAAATCAGAGGGCTATATGAGGACGGTTTTATGTCTGGTTTCTTAGTCCTGTTCCATTGGTCTATGTCTTTATTCTTGTGCCAGTAACATGTTGTTTTGGTTACTATAGGTTTGTAGTATAGCTTGAAGTCTGGTAAATTGATGCCTCACAATTTGTCCTTTTTGCTTAAGATAGCTTTGGCTATATGGGGTCTTCTTACATGATGCTACCTGTCATTACCTCAAAAACAAAGAGTGCTGTTTCATTCCTCTGGGCAAAATTATTAAAAATAATGATCTTCATCTGACTGACATCAAGAACTGAGACTTATAAATGTCCCAAGCTTCTCCACACAGAGGGAAGAGGCATGGCTTTGGTATAGCATGCCTATGAGTGTGTTGTTTCTGTGTAAACATATGTTTTCATTTACTTAGGTAAATACCTTGGATGAGGTCATCTTTATCAATGTTTCTAGCTGCTTTCTAAACATGAAGTGACATTTTATATTGCCTTCTTTATAGTAAGATAACTCCAATTGCTCTGCATACTCACCAGCAATAGGTAAAATTATTTTAAAAAGTTGTTAATCCTTTTAATAGGCTTGAAGAATACTTCATTATAGCTTTAGTTTGCATTTCCCAAGTGACTAATGATTCAAATATCTTTTCATGTATTTGTTTGCCATCCATATATCTTTTTTGGCAACGTGTTTGTTCATGTCATTTTGTTATTTCTTAATCAATTATTTTTATACTTATTTTTGAGTTTTAAGTGTCTTTTGTATACATTCTAGATAAGTTTCTTAAAAGATATATGATTTGCAGATAGATACTCTCAGTATTTTGCTTCTCATTTTTTTCTTTTAATAGTATGTTTTTTAGAGGAAAAGTTTTTAATTTAATTAACTTCCAATTTCACTATTTTTTTAATAGACTGTACTTCTGGTATCCTGTGTCAGGAATCTTTACCTAACACTAGGTCAAAAAGTTTTTCTCTTTTGTTCTCTTTTAAAGTCTTACATTTTATGTTTATATCTATGATTCATTTTATATTTTTGTTAATGGTGTGAGGCAGGCAGGTATTGAGTGGGCTTTTTTTTTTGGTTATAAATATCTAATTATTCTAGCCTCATTTCTGAAAACTCTAAAATTTCTTGAATTGCTTTGGCACTTTTATAAAAATCAACTGATTCAGTCTATGTTTTGACCAGATATTATTTCCATTACGCCATCTGTCAGTCCTTTTACAAATATTATATAGCACTTATTGTAGCATTGTATTAAGGTCTTAAACTAAGTTGTCATGAGTTCTCCAACATTGCTATTTGAAAACGTTTCTTGAGTATTATTTTCCTTTGGCTTTTGATATACTATTGAGAGTCAACTTTCTATCCAATATCTTGCTTTGAATTTAATATATTGGATGAAATGTATCTATTAGTTTAGAGATGGTGAACATCTTAGTAGCTGAATATTCCATTCCATAAACCCATTGTATCTATTTATATGTTGTCCATTTCTTTCATTATTGTTTTCAGTTCATAGCATACATATTGTGAACATGCTGTATTAGATTTATATCTATGGTCTCATCATTTTTGTGGTGTTGTATATGGTACTTCTTTTTAAAAATTTCAATTTTCATTTGTTCATTGCTAACAAATAGACATAACATTGACCTTATGTCTGTGACTTTGCTAAAATCCCTTATGACTTTTAGTAAGATTATTTTTTGATGTGTTGAGATATTTTTATGAACACAATCATGTCATTTATAAATAAGAAAATCTTATTTTTCTTTTGTAATGTATCTTCCATTTATTTTTCTTGCATTATTGCAGTATGACTTCTAGTACAATGTCAAATAGAAATAGCAAGAGTGGAAAATCTTGTCTTGTTTCTACACGTAAAGAATTTAGTCTTCATCTTCAAGTGAGAAAGGAACTGTACATTGTTTTTACATACACCTTCATTATATTGAGGATGGTCTCACTTATAGTTTTTTAAAAAAATGGTGAACCTTAAATTTTGTTAAATTTTTTTCATGTTTTTATTAATATGATCATATAATTTTACTATTTTACTTTTTTGGTACATTTAATTATAATTATTAATATTTAGATGTTAAATCAACTTTCCATTCTCAAACTTATCCTCACTTATTACGATGAATTTTTTTAATATATGCTGTTGGACTGAATTTGCTAAATTTCAAAAAAAATGGCATCTATGTATATGAAAGATGCTGGCATTCAGGTTTTGTTCTTGTGACTACTTTGGCTAGTTTGACAGCAGAGTAATACTTGTCTTACAGAATGGATTGTGATGTTTTTCTTCCTATATAATTTTGGAAGAGTTTGTGTAGAACTGGTGTTATGTTTTTCTCTAAATATTGGGTGATATTTTATAGCAAAGTTATCTGGGCTTGGAATATTTTTGTGGGAATTTTTTAAAGTGAATACGTAATTTCTTATATAGATGTATGTCCATTCTAGTTTCCTATATTTTCTAAGTGCTATCACACTTAAATTGTATCTTTCAATTAAGGTGTTCATTTCATTTGTTCTGAAATTACATTACTATAAATTGGTTCATAGTATTATCTTACTTTCCTTTTAATGTCTGTATGACCTATAACAACATCCTCTCATACTTCTAAACATATGTATTGGTAATGTGTGTTTTTCCCTTTTTTGCCTGAAGTCAGCTAGAGGATTATTACTTTTACTGATCTTGAAAACACAGCTTTTAGATCAACTGATTTTGTCATTATTCTTCCCTCTCCAACTTTATTGTTTTTAACATTTATTTTTGTCATTTTATTTTCTGTTCGTGTTTAATTTGATGTGTGTTTTTGTTTTGTTTTGTTTTGTTTTTTCATAAACTAGGAGTTTAAATCTTTGACTTGAGACCTCTCTTCTTTTGTAACATAGGTTCTTAGGTGCAATAAATTGCCAAGTAAGGAATATTTTGATCTATAGTACACATGTTTTCATTTGTTGTGTTTACATTTTTATTCACTTCAGAATGTTTGTATGTTCGCCTTTTATATTTTCTTTTGATTATAATTTACTTTTTTCTGCAAACAGCTTTATTTATATATAATTCATTCATCATCCAATTCACTCATATAAAGTTTAAGAATCAATGATTTTTAGCTTATTCACAGAGTTGTGCAACCATCACCATGATCAATTTTAAACACTTTTCCTCTTTCCCAAAGGGTACTCCAAAACTTTCCATCAGCATCTCCTATTCCCTCATACTCAATCCTAGACCCTACTTTCTGTCTCTACAGATTTGCCTACTCTGGACATTTCATATAAGTGAAATAATATAATATGTGTTCTTTCTCACTTAGCATAATGTTCTTAAGGTTCATCTATGTTGTACCTTGTAAATGTACTTCATTCTTTTTCTTTGTTCAATAGTATTTCATTGTGTGAGTATACCACATTTTTTTATCCATACATCTCTTGATGAACATTTGGATTTTTCCACTTCTTGGCTATTATGAATAATGGTGCTATAAATATTCACTTACAAATTTGTGTGTGGGCATGTGTTTTCATTTCATTTCTTTTGGGCATATCTTAGGAGAGTATTGCTGTGTCATATGATAATATTATCTTTAACCTTTTGAAGTACTGCCAGACTACTTTTCAAAGCAGCTGTACCATTTGACATTAGTACCAGTGTTCTAGTTTCTTCATATCCTCATTAAAACTTGCTATTATCTATCTTGTGCACTATAGTCATCTTACTTTGCGTGAGGTAGTATTTTGTTGTGGTTTTGATTTGTAGTTTCTTGATTACTAATTATATTGAGCATGTTTTCATGTGCTTATTGGCCTTTTTATATCTTCTTTGGAGAAATGGCTAATCAAATCCTTTGATCATTTTAAAATTGGGTTGTCTTTTTATATTATTTTATACTTAGAATTCTTAATGTATTCAGTATAAGAGTTCCTTATGAGATATATGATTTGCAAATGCTTTTACATTTCTGTTGGTTGTGTCTCTTGATAATGTCCTTCAAACCTCTAAAGTTTTTAATTTTGATGAAGTCCAACTTATTTATTTTTTATTTTGTCACTTGTGCTTTAGGTGTCATATCTAAGAAACCATTTCCTAACCTCAGGTTACAAAGATTTACTTCAATATTTTCTTCCAAGGCCTTCATAATATTATTGTTTTACATTCAGATACATGATTTATTTTGAGGTAATTTTTTTCATTTTCTTTGAGAAATTTCTAAATTTTCTTCTTAATTTCTTCTTTGATCCACTGGTCATTCAGGAAGATGTTGTTTAATTTCCATGTGCTTGTATAGTTTCCAATGTTCCTCTCATTGATCTCTAGTTTTATTGATGTCTACCTTATTGATTTCTAGTTTTATCCATTGTTTTCAGAGAAAATATTTGATATTATTTAAATGTTTTTGAATATTTAAAAACTTGTTTTGTGGCTTGTCAAATGGTCTATCCTTGAGAATGATCCATGAGCGGAGCAGAAGAACATGTATTTTGCACTTGTTGTATAACTTGTTCTATAAATATCTAATAGGTCCATTTGTTCTATAATAAAGATTATGTCCAATCTTTCTTTGTTGACTTACTGTCTGAATTATCCATACAATGATGAAAGTGGGTGCTGAGATCTCCAAAAATGATTGAATTGGGTCTATCTCTTTCTTTAGCTCTGATAATATTTGCTTTATATATCTGGGTGCTCTAGTGTTGGGTGCATAAATATATAGAATTGTTATAGACTCTTGCTGAATTGACCTCTTTATCATTATATAGTGACTTTCTTTGTCTGTTTTTACAGTTTTGGTCTTCAAATCTTTTTATCTGATAGAAGTATAGCTATTCTTACTCATTTTTAGTTTCCATTTTCATGGAACATGTTTTTCCTTCTTTTTATTTCCAGTCTATTTGTGTCTTTATAGGAGAATTGAGTTTCTTGAAAACAACACATGGTCGAGTTTTCCTTTTTTATCCATTCAGCCACTGCATGTCTTTTGATTGGAGAGTGTAGTCCATTTACATTCAATGTTATTATAGATATGTAAGGACTTACTACTGTCATGTTGTTATTTGATTTCTGATTGTTTTGTAGTCTTCTCTTCCTTCCTTCCTGTCTTCCTTTGTGTAAAAGTGATTTTCTCTTATAGTTAGTGCTTTTTAATTTCTTGATTTTTATTTTTTGTGTATCTGTTGTAGGTTTTTAAATTTGAAGTTACCATGAGACTTGCAAAAAGAAATTTATAACGAATTATTTTAAACAGATAACAACTTATTTATGCTTGTGAAACAAAGATGCAAAGAAAAATCTAAAAGAAACTATACTTTACAACCATTTTCTTCCTGCTTTTTGATTTTTTGTTGTTTCCATTTGTATCTTTTTATACTTTAACTTAAAAATATGTATTTATTTTTTATGGCTTTAAATGATTTCATTATTAGATATGAAATATTACAATTTAATAATCAAAGCATTCAACTCCAGAAAGAAAGCTAAAACAGCACATAAGTAAGATAAGTTTTGTTAGGATATAAAAAGTCCAAAGATACCATGGCTTTTACCCTGCTGTGAAATCATAGTTTTTAAGCTAATCAGAAATCTAAAGATACAAAGAAACCTAAATGAACTAATCCAAGAAATGAACAAGCCTGTTATAGTAGAAAAAAAGACCACAGCTGCTTATGCATAAGAATGAGGACAAATGTATCACAGATGGGTTTAAGGAGGAATTAATAGAACTATTAACAAACTTTTAACCACCATATGGCATTACACACTAGAATTCAGAGACACCCCAATCACAGAGTTTATCTGTGCCCATATGCCAATACTTTCCCATAGTTTTTCTTTTCTTTTTTTTTTTAATTTTTATTTTAGAGTATTATGGGGGTACAAGTATTAAGGTTACATATATTGCCCATGCCCCCTCTCCCCCCTTGAGTCAGAGATTCAAGCATGTCCATCCCCCAAACGTTACACTTCTTACTCGTTGTGTTTGTATATACCAATCCCCTCCTCCCCCCTCCCACCTGCCCGACACCCGATAAATGTTATTCCTATATGTCCACTTAGGTGTTGATCTGTTAATACCAACTTACTGGTGAGTACATGTGGTGCTTGTTTTTCCATTCTTGACATACTTCACTTAGTAGAATGGGTTTCAGCTCTATCCAGGAAAATACAAGAGGTGGTATATCACCATTGTTTCTTAAATCTGAGTAGTACTCCATGGTATTTATTATTTTTGATAGATTTATCTTCTAGTTTTCCTACTCAAGATGTAAATAGTTTGCACATCACAATCACAGCAATAGAGTATTCGGTATTTGTGTACTTATTAGTGAGTTTTATACCTTCAGATAATTTCTTATTGTTAATTAATGTCCTTTTATTTCAGATTGAAGAATTCCTTTTAGTATTTCTTGTAGGACAGTTCTGGTGTTGAAAACCCTCAGCTTTTGTTTCTCTGGGATGTCTTCTTTTCTCCTTCATGTTTGAAGGATATTTTTGTAAGGTATAATATTCTAGCATTGGTTTTTTGCTTTAGCACTTTGTATATGTCATGCCTCTTTCTTCTGGCCTATAAAGTTTTCACTGAAAAGTCTGCTGCCAGTCATGTTGGAGCTCCTTTACGCTTTTTTGTTTTTTCTTTTCTTTTGCTTCCCTTAGGACCTTTTCTTTATCTTTGACCTTTGGGAGCTTGATTAATAAAAGTATTGAGGTAGTCTTGTTTGGGTTAAATCAGCTTGGTGTTCTAACCTTCTTGTATCTGAATATTGGTATTTTTCTCTAGGTTTGGAAAGTTATCTGTTATTATTTGTTTGAATAAATTTCCCACCCCCATCTCTCTCTCCACCTCGTCTTCAAGGGCAATAACGTTAGGTTGCCCTTTTGAGGCCATTTTCTAGATCTCACAGGTGTGCTTCATTCTCTTTTATTCTTTTTTCTCTTCTGTTTGTGTATTAGCCTGTCTAATTCTTTCTGCTGCTTGATCAATTCTTATACTGAGAAATTCTGATATATTTTTCATTTTGTCAACTGAATTTTTTGGCTCCAGAATTTCTGCTTGATTTTTAAAAAATGTTTCAATCTCTTTGTCAAATTTCTCTAATAGACTTCTAAATTCCTTCTCTCTGCTGTCTTGAAGTTTATTTAGCTTCTTCAGAATAGCTATTTTGAATTCAATTTCTGGAAGTTCACATATCTCCATTACTCTATAATTGGTCACTGGTGCCTTATTTAGTTAATTTGGTGAGGTCATGTTTTACTGGACATTTTTCATGTTTGTGGATGTTTGCCAATGTCTGGGCATTGAAGAGTTAGGTATTTAATCTAATCTTCAGAGTCTGGGCTTATTACAACTCATCCTCTGGAAAAAAATTTCCAGGTAATCAAAGGAAATTTAGTGTTCTGATCTAAATCTTTGGATACTGCTGCCATATCAGCACTGGGGGTGCCCCATGATCAATAACACTGTGACTCTTGCAGACTCTTTGTGGTACCACTTTGGTGGACTTGAGTAAGATATGGGAGAATTCTCTGGATTACCAGGCAATGTCACTCACTCTCTTTCCTCATTCTTCATGTTAGGTTACTGAAGTTGGGGGAAGAGTGATGTGGGCATTCCCTGATGGCAACTACAGCTGTACCAGTTCATCCTTGTGCCAGGTCAACCCTGAAGCCAGCCCCGTCTCACCAAATGCCCATGATTACTGCTGCTTAGCTAACTCTGATGTTTATTCAAAGCATAAGGGCCCTTAACTTAGCAGGTAGAAAATCCTGCAAGGACTGGGTCCTTCCCTTCAGGACAGCAGGCTCAGGGTGAGTCTAGAAATGTTGTCCAGGAACTAAGGCCCGGAATCAGGGGCTTCAGAAATCTGCTTGGTACTTTATTTTATTATGGCTCAGCTGATACTCAAGTTGTAAGACAAAATTCTTTGTACTCTTCCCTTTCCTTTTCTCAAGCAGAAGAAGATGCTCCCTGAACTGCAATGCCTGGGGTTGGATGAGTGATGAACCAGGAACTTGCTTAGTCACCATCCCTGGTGTCTCCCTGGGTCACATGCAACCCACATTCACTGGCTTTGAACTAGAACAGCTACAAGGCTTGCCCAAGTACTACAGTCTTCATGGCCTCACTGCCTTATGAATTTATTCTGGACCTCAGGCCACTTTCTTCAACTATTGTTGGGGCTAGCTGGAATTTGGGTTTCTACTGCTTGGGCAGGGATTCCACTCTGGTTGAGGCTAGTTTAAATTCTATCTGTATGGGTGCTGGCAGAATCCTGCTCTGTGTTGTGTTCCCCTGTGACAAGGTGACCCTGAATTTAATGCAAAGTCCCACAATCACTTCGCTGTCCCCTGAGCACACAGATTCTCTCTCCTTCCAACCTATTGTCACAGTGCTGCCAGGGGATGGAGAAGGGGAGGCATAGACAATGCAAGACTCTCTTTCCTGCCCTCTTCAGTGCCTCTTTCCTTGATATGTTAAAAGTATGTATTGTGATTGTTAACCTGATTTTTGGTTCTTCTGAAGGTGCTTTCTTGCATGGATAGTTGTTGAATTTGCTGTTCCCTCTTAGGGACAATTGCTGGAGGTTTCTATTTGGCCATCATGCACTGCCCATCCTATGATCACATTTTAAAATTTCGCAAGCATATTCAGGTAGATTCATAGTTCCAATTTCCAAGAGGCAGGGCTCAGAAGAAAGTTCTTGATGAACCCAATAAGATGAAACATTATTGCTTCAATCATTTATTATTTATGTAAATAAACACACACATATACACAAATATACGCACCAAACATTTTCTACCTGCTAAGTGCATAGCAGCTTTTAGCAATGTGCTGTATGTCAGTAATATAAATAAAGTATGGTAACAGAGAATTATAAAGGCAGGTTTCATACTGTATATTGCATTGTGTATGGTAGAGTCATTTCCTACATGTGGATAGATTTTTTTATATCAGTCTTATACTGATTGCTCAAAATTGCTCTGAAAATTGGTTGTGTTAGCATCATGTCTACATTGGTACTGACATAGAATTTTTGCGTAAGTCTGTCCCAGTTGTTTTTTCCTTCAACCATTAGGACATTTTGCTGTTAATTAATCTGTGCACCAAGTCAAATAAGTGGTTTATCTTCAGGACTTGATTGTACCAAATAAATACCTTTAAACATTAAAATGCCTCTCATTGTCATGAAGTATTACATTCTGAGATTACAGGCTCCATATTCACAGTTGCTCTTAGGAGGAGCCTGTGCACAGTTTTCTCTGCACTGTTCTACCTGTCAGTTTCTGTGCTCCCCAGGGAAGAACCAGGGGGTAAATGGAGTAGGGAATCCAAGTTCCCATTTCATAGATGATGGGCATGGTGCCCAGAAATGTTCATGGCTTGTTCCAAATCAAAACTTATAATGGAAGAGTTGAGACTGGGACTTGGCTGTGTTGATTTCAAATCTATTAGGGCTTTTAAAAATTTATTATTTTACTAATTTATCTACTTTTAAAAATCAGTGAAATAGTGAATAAAAGTGTTTCAAAGCACAAATAAAAGAAAAATATTCAAATAAGAAAAATCTCCAGAAAGTATCTTTCACATTTTATGTTTCATAGCTTCATTGCCTAATTTAGAATGTGTGAATATACCATTATTTTATTGTGGCCTATACAGCAAATGGAAACACATAAGGGTGCCCTGACATAATCATTCTTGTTAGTGGTGCTTACTAAATGCCAAGGTCAGCCATAAATTCTTATAGTCAATGTCTTATTTACTCTCACATCATTGACATTTGTTACGCACAATTTGATTAACCCAGTGTTGCAGAGATTGCTGCTGTTCACTCTTCTTCCAGAACACACATTTCTCAGTTTTTCCTAAAGTGTGCTGTGGCATGCGAAAGTTCCAGACATGATGGACACCATTCCAGGGCCACATTGTGTCCTTTTCACATTCCTTACGTCCTTCTCTGGGCTGAATGAAGATGACAATGAAGATCCACTTCGATGATGAAGGTATAAAGAAAGTATGGAAGTGATTGGAAGTGAATCAGGATGGAGAATGGAAGAACAGATGGAGCTACAATCAAGAAAGAGCTCTGGGGTGCTGGGAATGCTCTACTTATAGATCTTCATAGTAATTATTACTTTATTTTATAAACAATGGTTGAAATGTACATTTTATACACTGTATACATATATTTATGATAAATTTGACAATACATTAAGGTTACAAAACTTTGATTAGGTCTCTAATTTGGCTGAATATTAAATTAAACCATAACCAAATGCTAAGATTCTCATGTTTATGAGAACAACTTTTGTAGTACAGAGTGACCCACACAGAATAGAACCAGCATAGATCGGGTAACACTCACAGAGTAATATATAGCAGTTCAGGGCACAAAAAATTATTTTTATCATACTTGATAAGAATTTTCCACCAGTGTCTATGGGAGGAGGAAAGTCAATGTCATTTCCCTTGTGTAGATATATAGTATGTTATGTATTATTACACTTACATTAATGGTATGTAAAAGAGAGTGTAGCTCTCATTTCAAATTACATAATTTTGTTTTATCAGTCCTTTCTACATTCTTGATAAAGTCTTTTCTTAATGAATTTCTTTAGGCACTATTTTTGATAGCTCTGAAATGAAATGAATTAGGGAATTTAGAAATATGAAAGTATTTGGGATTGTAGAAAGAACTGTGCCTCAATAGCTAGAATTGTTGTAAATGATAACGATTGAATCAGAACCATATATTACATTTCAAGTTCACAGATGATTCAGCACTGTGTGACTTTATGTTCAGTCCCAGATTTTGAGTTAGAGTAATTTATATGTCACCTGCCTTGATAAACATTTTTCTTGGAGACCTGGATAGATCTGAGTCTGAACATGGGAGTCAGCTATACTCAGTAAAGGAAACTTGATGGTGAATAAGTAGTTTTCCATGGTGTTTACATGTAAATAATGCATTATATGTTATAATGCAATCGTCATGAGTTTTAACTTTGTATGAATAGGTCACACATTGGAAACTTGCCATGGATTCAGGTTTGATTTGATTTGATTTGATTTATAAAAGCAGTGAGAATGAACATTTCAGAATTATTACCGGGAATGGTAGAGATAAAAGAAACAAAAGATCAGAACTAGAAAAAAACAATTATGTAAAACGAAGTCCAAGGATAAGAGTTTGCTCACCACTCACTCTAGGATTCAGAAATGTGAAAGGATTTACATTACTTTTACCAAACTCTGACTTGTATTCTTAGATTGAAATTCTCAAACCAGTAGTGTCAGCAGAGGCAAAGGGACAATGAATTTTTTTAAAAATTTTCTGGATTTCCTCCTGCATTATTCAGGCAAGAACCTTCTGATAACAGCTCATTAAAACATTTAAAAATCAAACCTTTTAATTAGTGCCTAAGTTTCTAAACCCCTCTTTATTCTCCAAGAAAAGATCCATTCATGGAATTTGCATCAAGGAATTGATAGTCCCTGCTTATTGAAACTCAACGTGAAACTGTAGCTCATTATAGAAATTGCAATGTGTGGCAAAATCCCATGTGTCAGATAAACTGCTGTGGATTAAACAGTAGAGTTACATTTCTTCTCCTGTAGCATGCATCACATTGTATTATAAATGCTATTCACATGCATTTGCTAATCTGAATAAAGTGCAGGTAGAAGATTTTTTTTCTCTTAAAATGACTGAGCCTTTGCACAGAGAACACACTCAAACTGTGTGTGAAAAATGAACAAGTAAGAAAAACATATTTCAATGGCATCTTTTTTTCACGATAATCTAGAAGGAAATGGAATAAAGTAAGACTTTGCCATTTTGAACATTTTTAAGTCAGTAGATGCATCATCATTGAGTTTGGTGGGTGGTGTTTCACCAAACTGATTCTTTCATGTCCGGTCAGGCAGGTGACACACTGCTGTCAGTGAGTCTCAGAACATAAAAATCTTGCCTTAGCTTTCCCTGGAGAGAGGTCCACTTTATATTTATGGAGCCAACTGGATATCATCCTGACTCATGTGGAGAGTTGCTGGACAGACCTTCAGGGCCTGACTTACTTGACTGCAAGATACATGTACATAAACATATATACATACATGTTTTTGTAGCCCATTGACATACTTACATTTCAAATAAAGCACTGGTGTCTAAAATAAAATTAATCTGTTATAATCTAAATGTTTTAGATAGTTTTACATTTAATTCACATGAGCCTCAATGAATGGGCTTTGATTGAAAGCCTCAGCTTCCAATAGGGAATGTCCTAGGTATATCTCTACCACAAAAATATCCCTACCTCTTACTGGTGTATAAAATCCCTAAAGATAGAATGTTACTTTTTTAATATGTCTTCGGTATTTTTACTTCATAGGTACTTAACTAATTTTTTTAATAAAGAGTGGCTGAGATATGGATCTGTTTCTGCCAAGTGGTCCTAGTGAGTTACTGGGATCTGATCTGTTAGGTTCATTGAAGCTTTCTGATTTAGTCTATTCAATTATTTTTTATTTACATATTAGTATTATTTGAGGAGCTTTAAATAAGCACTGGGATTCATCAGACTTTTTTAAGATTTCAGAATATTTTGTGGGTGCAAATGGTTTGGTCACATATGCCTTTGAACAGCTTGAGTCAAAGCTACAAGCATGCCCATCCTTCAGATAGCACGTACTGCACCTGTTAGATGTGAATTTACACCTTCTCCCGCTTCCCACCTGCCAGATACCCAATTAATATTACTTTCATATGTGCACATAAGTTAAGTGATTAGTTCCAAATTAATGGTGAGTACATGTGGTGTTTGTCCATTCTTGTGATACTTCACTTGTTATAATGGTCTCCAGTTCTATACAGGATAATACAAGAGGTGTTATGTTTGTTAGCCATCAGTCTATCTTCTTTTAAAAAGTTTCTGTTCATGTCCTTTGCCCACTTTTTAATGAGATTGTTTGATTTCTTTTCTTGCTGATTTGCCTGATTTCTATATAGATTCTAGTTATCAGCCCTTTTTCAGATGTATAGCATGAAAACATTTTCTCCCATTCTGTAGATTGTATATTTACTCTATTGATAGTTTCTTTGGCTGTGCAGAAGCTTTTTATTTGATCAGGTCCCATTTATTTATTTTTGTTTGCAACTATGATTGCTTTTGGGGCCTTCTTAATTAGTTCTTTGCCTAAGCCAATGTCTATAAGAATTTTTCCAACATTTTCTTCTAGAATTTTTATAATTTCCTACCTTATGTTTAAGTCTGTCATTCATCATGAGTTGGTTTTTGTGAGAGGTAAGAGGTGTGGATCCTGTTTCAGTCTTCTACATGTGACTCTCCAATTTCCCCAGCACCATTTATTGAATAGGGATTCTTTTCCCCATTGTATGTTTTTTTCTGCTTTGTCAATGATCAAATATAAATAGGAATATGGTTTTATATCTGGGTTCTATGTTCTATTACATTGGTTTATATCTCTGTTCTTGTGCCAATACCATGTCATTTTGGTTAGTATAGTCTTGGAGTATAGCTTGAAGTCAGGTAAATGGATGCTTCCCAATTTGTTCTTTTTGCTTAAGGTTGCTTTGGTTATATGGAATCATCTTTGGTTCACTCCAAAGCATAGAATTCTGTTCTTTAGATATGCAAAAAATGATACTGGTATTTTAATAGGGATTGAATTGAATCTGTAGATCACTTTGGATAATATAGACATTTTAACAATGTTGATTCTGCTGATCCATAAGCATGATGTGGTTTTTCATCTGTTTGCATCCTCTGCTATTTCCTTTCTCAGTGTTTCATAGTTATTCCTGTAGAGTTCTTTCACCTCCTTAGTTAAATATATTTCTAGATATTTTACCTTCTTTGTTGCTATTGTGAAGGTTATTGAGTCTTTGATTTGGTTCCCAGTTCATCTGTTGTTGACATATATGCACGCTACTGATTTGTGTACATTGATTTTGTAACCTGAGACTTTGCTGAATTTATTTATCAGTTCCAGTAGTCTTTTGGAAGATTCTTTGGGGCTTTCTAGATATAAGATCATATTATCCTCAAAGAGCAATAGTTTGACCTCTTCTGCCCCCATTTGGATATCCTTGATTTCCTTCTCTTGTCTGGCTAGGACTTCCAACACTAGAAGTGGTGATAGAGGGCAACCTTGCATGTTTCCAGTTCTATGTGGGAATTCTTTCAATTTTTCCCCATTCAGTATGATGTTGGCTGTGGGTTTGTCTTACATGGCTTTTATCATTTTGAAGTAAGTTCCATCTATGCCTATTTTGTTAAGTGTTCTTATCATAAAATGGTGCAGAATTTTGTCAAATGCTGCTTCTGTGTCTATTGAGTGGATCATAAGGTCTTTGGTTTTGCTTCTATTTATGTGATCAACTACAATTGTAGATTTTCATATGTTGTTGAGCCATCCTTGCATCTCTGGGAGGAAGCCCACTTGGTTATGATGTATTATTTTTTTGATATGAGCAGCTGAATTTTGTTTGCTAAGATTTTATTGAGAATTTTTGCATCTATATTCATAAGGGATATTGGTCGAGATTCATCAGATTTAAAAAAGGAATTTGTACTTTAAAATTAGAATATGCTATTTATTTAAATAAATGAGCATTCGCAATGTTTCTAGAAGTGATATAATGAAAAGCATGGGTTGTGAATTTGTGTCTTTATTTAGACAACACTAAGTTTAGCTATGTCTGCTTATTCCAATAAACTAAGTTTCCATCTCTAAGTCATTTCTTAACTTTACCCTTTTCCACCCACTCAGATTTAACCTAGAACTGTTGATAAGAGATTAATTGACAACCCTAAGACCAGATCAGTATCTAAGAACCCAATCAAGAAATAGATAGCAAAGAGGAAGCTTCAAACTGAACATCAAACTAACATGTCAAAGGAAATAATCTTAATGTCAATGCATTGAAAGTTAAGTGCCTAAATGATCCATTTCATCTCTCTTGCTAGAGAGACACCATGTCCAAAAAGGCCCCACATTATAGTATTAGAAGTTATTATTTTGTGTTTAGAGGCACTATTTATTTTAAGTAGTTTGAAGACATTCAGAGAATCTTTTTGACAAATAATGGAACACGGATTTTTGGCTTTTTGACTGGTAAAGAAACCCTCTTTATGTAAGAATAGAATACCTTTCATCCTCACCTCAATACATATATGGGTGTGTGTAAATGTATATTTATATATTTTTGTGCATATATTTTTGTGTGAGCTTTATTATCTCTATGTATGTTTATATATATACACATTTATATATGTAAGTATTTTATAAATATTAAGAAAAGGAAGGAGAACTCATATTATCAACCCAATTCTCATATTTCGGGTTGATTAACTCAAGTCATGTGAATTGATTTAAAGATTAAAAGAGTAAATAATTAACAAGTATTTTCTTTAAAAATAATACTTTTTGACTTTAAAAATAAGAGTAATCACCTAAAAATAACAGTTATACATTTTAGCTAAATTGAAAGAACACAATTTCCTATTACAAATATTTTTCACAAGCTTTTAGTTTATGAGGATAGGGTTCGTGCCCTCCCCAATAGATACTCCTTCTCCCTTTTTCCTTAATGCTAAAAATTTCCTTTCGTGATAGAGGCTGAAAATGGGAGAGATTCATTTTGCTAGTTTTCCTTGGAGTTATGTTGGCTGTATTACATAACCCATAACTGAAAAGAAATTAAGGAGAGTCATCTATTGGCTTCAGAAGATTTATTTCATAATATATAGGGAGTTACAAGACGAGAGTTCTCTTGCCTTTTTATCTGGCTTCTTCTTTGGATGTAGTTGTGTTTACATGCGATTTTTAGAGCTAGAGCAGTTATTTTGTAACCATGAGGTAATAAGCCTGAGGACTGAGGCCAACAAACTGAAGACAGGGAAATGGAAAAGCCCAGTCCTTGATTAGAGCGTTTAGTTGTTGAAACTACCTAGGGAACTCCATCTCCAGATTTATTTTTACATCCTTCTAATTTAAATGGGTTTTTAAATGAACAAGTGCTCAAAATACTTAAATAATCAGAATATTTTTTTCATAGCTTCTCATCAATATAACATTTCTTAAAGAAAACTCAATTTCTTCTTCAGTTTTAAACTTGGCCGAATCATAGTTTTGAGATTCATATATTTACTACATGGCCTCAATTGTCCATTACATCTGTGCACATTATTACCAAGATTGCCAGGATATGGGTAATGTGAGTGGGTAATGAGGAACCACTGGAAGTTCCAAAACTAGAGAGAGATGGAGCTGCACTTTCAGAGCTTATTCTAGTAGCAGTATCAATGGTTAAAAAGAAGGAGTATGAATGAAAATGCTAGCATGAGAGTTAGGAGCCCCTATAACTCAGTAGGACAGTTCAGTCAAAACCTAAAGAGTGCCTGAACTTGGGCAGTAGTCTAGGGAAAGTGATGGAGGCCATTGTATTTGTAGACTCTAGTCTTAGCATGTGAGAAATATGGAAAAGCTTCTGAAGGTTTTCAGCCAGAGAACATAATTTCCATAAACATTTAAGGAGTTCCTGTTACGTAGCCTGCTTGTACTTAGCACTTCAAGCAAAGCAGTCAGCAAGGGAAAAGTTATCTTTGTCCTTACAGAACTTATATTTTGTAGGGGAAAAGAGGAATAAAAAGGAAATAATATCTCATGAGTGCAAACATGGAGGATCTAGCAAGTTTTTGGGAATAGAAACAATGACAGCTGACATTTACTATTTATCATGTGCCACACAATGTTCTAACAATTTGAGTCATTGTATCCTATTTTATTTTTATAACAACCAAAGGAAATAGATGCTGTTATTACTCTCCCTCTTTTAGCAATCATGAACCTGAATCACAGAGAGTTTAAGTAACATTTAAATTAGCGGCTACATTTAAACTCTCAGCAGGATCATCAGGTAGGTGTTTAGAAGTAATAAGGTTAGAAGAAAGAAAGGAATTAAAAATAAAAAACTGTGATATCCCATGAGAAACAGCAACTGAGATAAGTTACTGCAATTCTTGCAAAATTTGAAATAAAAATGCAGAAAGTATAGAGGTAGACCTGTGGAAAATTTCCATTTAGGAAGTTGGAGAGAGAGAAAGATTCAAAGCAATATATTTCCCATAAGATATAAAGATGATGAAGAGATGGTAGCTTCTTTTTGCTTTTATCTTGGGGGATATACAAGCCCAAGGGAGAAGGGAAGACTTGAGTAAAATTGTGAGTCCCTAAGGAACTGCAGATCATAGTCCAGGGTGTAAATACAATCCCCGTATTTCCCTTTTAGACCTATAAGTTGTTCTCTTGGGAGGAGACATAGAAGCTTTTATCCTGTTTATAACCAGGTGCATTATATCAGCAAACTTAAATATTCTATGTATTATCTGGTGGCAAATGTGACAATAATAAAGACTTTGTTTTTATCTGTTGTGTAAGAGGACACAAGTCATAGTCAGAAATCATGATCTGTAGTTCATAGCAATTTGCAGGGCATATTGCAGTTTATAGGTGGACTATACCTTCTTAGTATCAAGCAACCAAAGCCAGAGAACCTGAAATTTCTCTTCCAGGACCATGGTGATAAATAACAAGAATAAGGAAGCACCAAATATTTCTGATCTAAGGAGGGTGAGTTATTGAATTCCATGCATATTACTGTTCTTGTTTTGAGATGCAAGTCCAGGAATCTAAGATAACCCATTTTCTTTTCTGTATTATTCAGTTCTCAGACTCAAATGAAGGTGCCAGAAGGATCTCTTCAAGGGGCAGCAGAGAACATCCAGACATTAGTGGACCCAGTGTTTGCAGTATCTAATCAGTGAGTTCCCTCTCCACGGACAGAACACTCTCTGTTCTAGATGTAGGGCTTTCATTGTATCACTTGGGTCAGTAACTTAACCTCTCCTGGACTCTGGTCCCATATTTGTGGATTAGAAACAATATTTTAGCTCCCACCGAATAGAGTTTAATCTGCATTAAAGAACAGCACAATGCCACTAAGGCCTCTCTCTGGCTCCAATTTTGCTGGTGAGGAAAGGGATGAAGTGAATGAAGAAATAATGACATGAGAGAAGGATGATTATCTCCTGGTTGACCCTTCTTCCCTCTTATCCCCTCTTATTTCCAGCAGTCATTTTTGCAACTGATAGCCTCAGTTTTCATGCTGTAGGCAAAGTTGGTGGCACTATTTGCTGTATGTAGCTTAGTCAGACTGCTATAAGAGGCAGTTGGTACCACTCAGCATCATGGTGGTGGTAACGGCAGATTCTGTGGGTTCAGGTTGGGCTAGTCTCACACAACCCTAGAATATGCCCAACTCTTATGGGAGCAGCTTTGTGGTAACAGCTGGGTTGAGCTCTAATATAACCCTTTTTTCCTGTGTCCACAGATCTCTTTAGAAAAGAATGGCTCCTGAAAATGGCTCTTTTGTGACAGAATTCATTCTGGTGGGATTAACAGACCAACAAGGTCTCCGACTTCCTTTGTTCCTTCTGTTTCTAGGAATGTATGTGGTCACTGTATTGGGAAATCTGGGCTTGGTAACTTTAATTGGGCTGAACTCACACCTTCACACCCCCATGTACTTTTTCCTCTTTAACTTGTCCTTTATTGACCTCTGTTATTCTTCTGTGTTTGCACCCAAAATGCTGATGAACTTTGTATCAGAGAAGAACATTATCTCCTACATGGGGTGTATGACCCAGCTTTTCTTTTTTTGTTTTCTTGCCATTTCTGAATGTTATGTGCTGATGTCAATGGCCTATGATCGCTATGTGGCCATCTGTAACCCACTTTTGTATAACATTGCCATGTCCCCTAAAGTGTGTTGCAACCTTATGCTTGGTTCATACTTGATGGCCTTCTCTGGTGCCATGGCCCACACTGGGTGCATGCTGAGACTGACCTTCTGTGATGCAAACACCATCAACCACTATTTCTGTGACATCCTCCCTGTGCTCCACCTCTCCTGCACCAGCACCTATGTTAATGAGATGGTGGTTTTCATTGTGGGGGGCATCAACATCACTGTGCCCAGTGTCACCATCTTTATTTCATATGGTTGTATCCTTTCCAACATCCTTCAAATCAGCTCCAAGCAGGGCAGATCCAAAGCCTTCAGCACCTGCAGTTCCCACATAGTTGCTGTCTCTCTGTTCTTTGGATCAGGTGCGTTTACGTATCTGAAACCATCTTCTGCTGGGTCTATGGATGAGGGAAAAATCTATTGTGTCTTATACACCAATGTGGTTCCCATGATGAACCCCTTAATTTACAGTTTGAGGAATAAAGATGTTAAATTTGCATTGAGAAAAACCTTGAGTAGTAGAAAATTTTAATCAGAAGCAACATGCCTTGGTGCATGTAGTTACAGGGCAGGGAATCTCTATATTTTATTATAACAGTTTAGGAAGTAATATTTTTTCCTGTTTTTTGAGTTTCCTCTCTATATTTCCAACTATTTTTTAATATAGGTTTTCTTTTTCCCCATTACTTTCACATTTTCCCCCTTCTCCATCATTTTTCCAATTTTGTAATGAAGTTAAGAAAATTTTAATCTCTGTTTTTTCCATTGTCATTATGGACTTTTTATGTCCTCCTGGGAAAGGTGGATGCTTCTGCAAATAATCAAGTGAAGTAAAACTAGGATAACAATGGGTTGTTGGTGGCTGTGGGTTTCTTTTCTTTGACTTGCAATATGCCAGTGCAAACATGAATCAGACAACCTGTTTATACTCTTGTCTTTCCATCCCTCACCGAGTAGCATCTTGTCGCCTTCAAATGCCAATGTTTCACACATATGCAAGGCTCCACAAGGCCTATCATATATAACCCATTTAGCCTTTGTAAATACTATGCATTAATCTTCTTTTGGCATAAATTTCACATTTACCTTTGTACATTAAAAATAACTCACAGTAGACCACCGAAATACATTTATCACATGAAGTCACACAGCTTCTTCATGAAAAAGGCTGTAATACTCTAATAGCTTCCTAATTTTAAAGTTACCTCTCTTTCTGGTATGCTTTCTTTTTATTTAGTTTTATTATTTTTATTAACTAAGCATGAAATTATATATGCAAAAATATTACTTTTGGGAAATTCAGTGTGCTTTGTTTCTAGATTACATATTAACTTCTCTCAGGATGTATGTCGCTTTTTTTTAAATCCAAATAGTAGTTTGATCATTCTTTTCCTTGTGAAAGAAGAGGTCTGTTAAGCTAGAATAGTTCAAGATATTGATAATTGGCTCAAGTAGTAAGATCACTTTTTTACAAAACTGCAAAAGAAAAAAAAAATAATTTGAAATGTTTTCAGACGCTTATAATTCATAGAACAGGGCATGGAAGAGAAAGGAGCCCAGGACATGTCACTAGTCCAGGACCAAAACAAACATACAGCCAACAAATCTGAGGTGCCTCTGTAGAGAATGGCCAGTGAGAATTTAGAAATGGCATTCCAATTTGAATTTGTATCTATTCTGGTGAGTACTGTAATTATCTTTCACTGTCATAAATATTTAATAGAACTTATAATCCACAATGGCCACATATTAATACTGTTTTAGGGATTGAATATGAGAAACCTGTGGCCACATTTGGGGGGAAGTAGAAGAGAAAGGAGGAAATTTCATGAGTGGTAACTGAAACTCAGTCAGGAAGAAGGAATTTAGAAAGTAAAAAGACAGAAAATCAAAGCTTCTGCCTATAACACTGCACACATTTTAAGGCCCTACAAATATTATGGTGATCACAGGGTTTTCCTGAGCAGGAAGAAGACTTCAGCCACTTGATATTAAAGACAGGATAAATCCAGAGGGCTGGAGGCCTTGGGAAGAACCAAATCACTCCTGTTTATGTTGGTTTTCATTTGCTATTTCTATGTGGATTTTAAGGTACCAATATCTCACATTGCAGTTCAGAGATAAATGATAATTTGAAAGAAATATTTGGTGAATAAACTAAATCACAATGATGATTTGTTTGAACAGAATGCTATATTATTTATCCTTTGAGAAAACAGTAAAAAAATGATGGCTCTTAATATTTTTTAAATTTCAGAATATTATGAGGCACAAATATTTTGGTTACCTAAATTGCTTTTGTATCAGTTGAGTCAAAGTTATATGTGTGCCCATCCCTCAGATAGGATGCATAGATAGGTGTGAGTTTACCCATCTTCTCTTGCCCACTCTCACCTGCTTCATTTCTGATTAATATTATTTCCACATGTGCACATCAGGGTTGATCAATTAGTTCCAATTTAATGTTGAGTACATGTGGTGTTTATTTTTTCATTCTTGTGATACTAAGAAGAATGGTCTCCAGTTCCATCCAGGTTAATACAAGAGGTATTAGTTCCAAGTTGGGAATGAAAGGATATTTTCCATAAATCTGGAATAGTTTGTTTCTCTCTAGCACTGGGATGTTTCACTGTTGATTCACCTGAGCACTAGCTGAAGCAATTTATATTCAAGGCCCACGTTGTACAGATATGTACCTTTAAACCTTAAAATTTCACTCAATGTGAAGAAGTTTGCATCTGAGGCAGAGCCTGACATCTTCCTCAGTCAGGGGGAGGCTGGTGGACTCACCTAAGTCTCTCTCTGTCTCTCTGGCATAAAGTTGAATTAAGCCATTCATAAACTGCATTTATCAGTGTAGAGACATGTAGGCATTACATGTAGGCAAACTACACAGGCTCCTCTTTGGGGGAGCCTGTGTAGTTTCCTCTGCACTGCCTCATCTGTCAGTCTCTGTGCTCCTCAAGGAAGAACTGAGAGACAAACAGGGGAGGGAATCCTACTTCCCACTTCACAGTTCAATGACCTGGTGCCAACAGATTTTCCTGGCTTGTTCCAAATCACTACTCATAAATGCTAGAGCTAGGCCTGGGACTTGGGTGTTTTGATTCAAAATCTATCAGGGTTTTTAAAATTTACAAAATGTTCCTACTTGTAAAAAATCAGTGAACCTTAAATAATGTTTTTAGTGAATTTAATGAATGTGCCTCAGAACACAAATAACAGTCTAATAGTCAAATAAGAAAAATGTCCACAAAGTAATCTTCACATTTTTTGAACTAAATGATAAAAAGGACACAAATTATCAAAATCTTTTGGACATAGCTAAAGCAGTCTTGAGAGGAAAATTCATATCCATAAATGCCTACATCCAAAAGACAGAAAGATCACAAAGCAACAATCTAATGAATAATCTAAAAAATGGGAAGATTATGAGCAAACCAATCTCAAAGCCAGCAGAAGAAAAGACATAACAAATATCAGAGCAGAATGAAATAAAATCGATAATAAAAAAGATACAGAAGATTAATAAAACAAAAAGTTGATTCCTTCAAAAGAAAAACAAAATTGACACACAACTTGCAAGATTAACCAGAAGCAGAAAAGAAAGGACTCTAATAAACTCAATCAAGAATGAAAAAGGAGAAATTATAAGTGATACAATGGAAATACAAAATATCATCTATGAATACTGTAAAAATCTCTATGCACATAAACCTTAAAATGCAGAGGAAATGGACAAATTATGAGAAACACACAGCCTCCCTGGGCTCAATCAGGAAGAAATAGAATTCCTAAACAGATCAATATCAAGTACCAAAATTGAAACAGCAATAAAAAGCTTCCTAAATAATAAAGTCCCAGACCAGATGGTTTCACACCCAAATGTTACCAAGCCTACAAAGGAGAAGTGGTGCCTATTCTGCAGAAATTATCCCACAACATTGAGAAGGAAGGAATCATCCCCAAAACGTTTTAAAAAGCTAACATCACCCTGATACCAAGCCAGAAAAGGATTAAACAAAAAGAGAAAACAACAGACTAATATATCTTATGAATATAGATTCAAAAATTCTCAATAAAATCCTAGCAAGCCAAATTCAGGTGCTTATCAAACAATTAATCCATCATGACCAAGTGAGCGTCATCCCAGAGATGTAGGGCTTGTCCAACACATGCAAATCTAATTTAACATATAAATATAAGTAAAAGCAAAGACCATATAATCCTCTCAAAAGATGCAGAAAAAGCATTCAACAAAATTCAGCACCTTTTTATGATAAGAACACTTAAAAATAAGCATAGACAGGACTTACCTCAAAAGGATAAAAGCCATATATGACAAACACACAGCCAACATCATACTGAACAGGGAAAAAATTGAAAGCTTTCCCACTTAGAACTCAAACCAGACAAGGTTTCCCTCTATCACCACTTCTGTTCAACATAGTACTGGGAGTCCTAGCCAGAGCAACCAGGCAAGAGAAGGAAATCAAGTGCATCCAAATGGGGGCAGAAGAGGTCAAACTATCATTCTTTGTTGACAATATAATCTTATATCTAGACAACCCCAAAAATTTTGCCATGAGACTACTGGAATTGATAAATTTAGCAAAGTCTCAGGTTATAAAATCAATGAATACAAATCAGTAGCATGCATATATGCCAACAACAGTCAAACTAAGAATCAAATCAAAGACTCCACACCTTTCACAATAGCAACAACAAAAATAAAATACCTAGGGATATATTTAACTAAGGAGGTGAAAGACCTCTAGAAGGAGAACTATGAAACACTAAAGAAGGCAATAGCAGAGAACACAAACAGATGGAAAACCATACCATGCTCATGGATCAGGAGAATCAACATTGTTAAAATGGCTATACTACCCAAAGTGTTCTACAGATTCATGGCAATCCCTATTAAAATACCAACATCATTTTTCACAGACCTAGAAAAATAATTTGATGCTTCGTATGGAACCAGGGAACACCCTATGTAGTAAAAGCAATCTTAAACAAAAAGAACAAATTGGGAGGCATCAATTTACCAGATTTCAAACTATACTACAAGGCTATAGTAACCAAAACAGCATGGAATTTGCAGAATAGAGACATAGAGAATAGAGACATAGACCAATGGAACAGAACAGAGAACCCAGTTATAAAACCATCCTGATACAGCCATCTAACCTTTGACAAAGCAGAAAAAAAACATACACTGGGAATAAGAATCCTTATTCAATAAGGGAAAATTGGATAGCCACATGTAGAAGAATGAAACAGGATCCACACCTTTTATCTCTCACAAAAATCAACTCATGGTGGATAACACACGTAAACGTATGGCATGAAACTACAGGAATTCCAGAAGAAAATGTAGGAAAAACTCTTATAGACATTGGCTTAGGCAAAGAATTTATGAAGAAGACCCCAAAGGCAATCACAGCAACAACAAAAATAAATAAATGAGACCTGATCAAATTAAAAGGCTTCTGCGCAGCCAAGGAAACTATCACTAAAGTGAATAGACAACCTATAGAATGGGAAAAATATTTGCATGCTACACATCCAATAAAGGGATGATAACTAGAATCTGTATAGAACTCAGGAAAATTAACAAGAAAAAGTCCAACAACCCCATTAAAAAGTGAGCAAAGGACATGAACAGAAACTTTTCAAAAGAAGACAGACTATTGGCCAAAAAACATGAAAAAATGTTTAACATCTGTAATCATCAGAGAACAATGAGATATCACTTAACTCCAGTGAGAATACCTTTTATCAAAAGCACAAAAACAACAAATGTAGGCATGGATACAGAGAGATGGGAATGCTGTTCACTACTGGTGGGACTTCAAACTAGTACAACCTGTATGAAAATTAACATAGAGATACCTCAAAGAACTCAGAGTAGAACTATCATTTGATCCAGCAATTCCATTACTGGGTATTCATCCAAAGAAAAAAAGACAGTCTATAAAAAAACATATGCTCTAGGATATTCATAGCAGCACAATTCGCAATTGCAAAAATGTGGAAACAACCCAGTGTTCACCATTACATGAGTGGATTAATAAATTGTGATATATGCATATCATGGAGTACTACTCAGCCATAAAGAAAGATGAACTAATACCCCTTGTACTATGGTAGATGGAATTGGAATCCATTCTTCTAGGTGAAGTATCACAAAAATGGAAAAACAAGCACCACATGTACTCACCATTAAATTGGTACTAATTGAGCAACACCTTATATGTACATATGGAAGTCACATTCATAGGGCGTTGGGCAGGTGGGAGGGAGGAGGAGGGGATGGGTAAACTCACACCTAATGTTTATAGTGGTGATGTCTGGGGTTGGGCATGCTTGTATCTCTGACTTGAGTGGTGCAAAGGTAATATATGAGCATTTGGTAATACCAAAAGCATTTGTACTGCCATAATATTCTGAAATTAAAAAAAAAAACTTAATTAATTTAAAAAATAATATAAAATAAAAAGTGTTTGAACATGTGTAATAGTTGAGAGAAAGGAATGGAGTCTTTTGCAGTTGTAAACTCTATGCTTTAGTATGTGAGAAATGTGAAAAATTTTCTGAAGAGTTTTAGCTAGAGAACAATGTGATTTTCACAAATATTTCTTTAGTACATAATATGTACTCTGAACTGTACTTATTACCTGGAGCAAAGTGTATAACAAAAAAGAGAGAAGTGATAATTGTTTATACAGACTTTAAAGGGGAACACAGAACTCAAAGGGAACAAAAATTTCTGATAGGTTTTATGTTGGAGAATGTACCACAAGCAGTAAGAACATAAATATGACAGCTGATATTTATGGCCTACTTACCACTCTTCTAACTATTTTACTTACATAATTTCACTTAATCATCACAGCCACCCTATGAAAGGTGCTATTTTTACCATACTTATTTTATAAATGTGAAGCTAAGGCACAGGGAGGTCAAGTAACCTGCCTAAACCTGGGGATAGGATTCCCGTGCATTTCCTATAACTCCATAGCCCAAACTCTGCATTGCCATAATTTTAATAGAATTAATTTATTATCTCATTAATGAAATGTTAAATTTAAGTACCCAGCAGGACACTTATGTAGAAATTTCTTTTGGGTGTTTAGATATAAATACTTAAAGAAGGACTTACTGCATTAAATTGTTTTTCAAAGATATCCCAGGAGAGATGTCAACTAAAGTGAATTACTGCAATCGTAGTGCTGTTGTATGATCGTTTATGTCTCCCCAAAATTCACATATTGAATACCTCACCCCCAAAGTAATGATATTAGGAGGTGGGGATTGGGTAAGTGATTAGGTAATGGAGGCTGAGCCCTCTTGACTAGGATTAGTGCTCTTATAAAAGAAGCCAGAGAGAGCCTTTTCCCCTTCTGCCACGTGAGGTTAGAGTAAGAAGATGGCTGTCTGTGTGGAAGCAGGCCCTCACCAGACAGTAAACCTGCTGGTGCCTTGATCTCAGTCTTTCAGTGTCCAAAACTATTAAAAATAAATTCCTGTTTTTGTTTTTTTTTTTTATTTCGGCATATGATGGGGGTACAGATTTTAAAGTTTCATTTATAAATTTATGTTTTTAATAAGCTATCCAATCTATGATATTTGTTATAGTGGCCTGAATACATTAGGATGCTTTGAAAAATTTCAGGTAAAGAAATAAGGAAGCCAGGAGACAGACCCTGTGGACAATTCCTATTTAGAAAAGAGAAGAAAGATAGGGAAAAAAAATCAATATAATCGATTTCCCATCAGGTGTGAAGATGATGGAGGAGATAGGAGTTTATTTTTGCTCTGCCTTAGGGGATGTACAAAGCCTAGGGAGAAGGAAAAAGTTGAGTGAACAATTGAGTCTCTAAGGAATAACAGAGAAATCTTGGCCCAGGTGTAAACACAAAGCTGTTATTTCCCCTTCAAACCTAGACGCTGTTCCCTGAGGAAGTGACTGAGCTGGCTTCTACCCTGTTTATAACAAGGTGCATTATGTCATTAAACTCACATTATATCTTTTATGTCTTACCAGGGAGCAAAAGTGATAATGATAATAAGACTGTATTTTTTGCTGCTGCTTGAGTGGAATCCAATTTATAATAAGATGTAATAATCTATAGTTCAGAAGCATTCCAGGGCACAATGGAATATGAGTCCAGGCTGCATCTTCTAAGACTTAAAGAAACTTAAGACTTAGAGGCTGAAACTGCCCTTCCAGAACCCCAGTGGTTAATAACAACAATAGGAAGCATTAAGGTTTTCTGGACTAAGAAGGGTGAGTTTCTGAATTCTGTGCATATTAGTATCCTCTTTGTTTTGAGATGGAAGTCCAGGGAACTAAGATACTCCTCCTTTCTATTTTGTGCTTTCCTGAGGCGCAGGTGAAACTAGTGGAAGCATCTGTTTGACAGCGGAGCAGAGAATAAACAGCAACATTAGTGGACCTGGTGTTTGCAGTATCTAATCAGTAAGTTCCCTCTCCTTGGACTCAGCTCTCCCTACTCTAGATTTAGGGCTTTTATTCCACGACATGAGAGAGTATCCTAACTTCTAGGCCCTTGTTTTTGGACTGGCAACTGTGTTCCTGGCTTCCACCCACCAAGTCTAATCTGCATTAGAGATCGGCAACAGGGTGCTCAGGCCTCTGCCTCTAATTTTACCAATGAGGAAAGGGCTCACCTGAGTGTGGAAATGAGTGAAGGATGATTCTGTGCCCTTCCACCCTTCTTCCTTCTTAGCACTTGGTCTTTCTAAGCAGTCACATTTGTATATGGAACCACCGACCTTCACTCTTGAGCAAAATTAGAAATATTTTACCACAAAATATATTTCTTTGATATATTCTGAGATGGCTGCTATGGGTCTCACAGATAGAAGTAACTCTGCAAAGCTGTCTTTTTTTTTTTTTTTGGAGGGGAGGAATTTATATCTTTTGAGAATCTCCTTTAATACAACTAATTATTTCCTTTCCCAATCAAGGAAAGAGTAACTGGGAGTCCGACATCTTTTAAGGTCTGAGAAGAGAAAAGCATTTACCATCTAGTCTCTCAGAGGGCTGGTACCTGTAAGGTTTCATTCACATAAGACCACCTTTGCTAGCTAGCCAAGCCTCTGCCTTTTTCCCTTGCAAAAGCTGTCTTACTGCTTCAAAGCCCCAATTCTTCCAAAAGCTCTGTACCTCACTGAAGAATCGAACCTTCATTCTGAAGATTCCCTTCTATACGCACTAAATAAATTTGCCTATCTTTTCTCAAATTTAATCTGCTTCATGTCAGTGATTTTTTAGCAAACCTTAGGGGGACAGAGCCTTGCTACCTACAAGCTGTGGGCTGAGTTGGTGGTGCTTTTTGCTGTATTTAGCTTAGTACGTCTCTCATGAGGGGAAGTCAGTACCCACAGTATCATGGTAGTGGTAAAGGCAGATTCTGTGGGTCTATGTTGGGCTAGTCTCAGACAATCCCAGTGTACACCTCACACTCTGAGTGCACCTATGGTGGGAAAAGCTGGATTGTAATCCATTGCAACCCTTATTTCCTGTCTCCACAGATTCCTTAGAGAAGAATGGCTCCTGAAAATGGCTCTTTTGTGACTGAATTCATTCTGGCGGGATTAACAGACCAGCCATGTCTCCAACTCCCTTTGTTCTTTCTGTTTCTAGCAATGTATATGGTCATTGTGTTGGGAAATTTGGGTTTGGTAACTCTAATTGGGCTGAATTCTCACCTTCACTCCCCCATGTACTTTTTCCTGTTTAACTTGTCCTTCATAGACGTCTGTTATTCTTCTGTGTTTACACCCAAAATGCTGATGAACTTTGTATCAGAAAAGAACATTATCTCCTACCAGGGGTGCATGACACAACTTTTCTTTTTCTGCTTTTTTGCCATTTCTGAAACTTATGTGCTGACATCAATGGCCTATGACCGCTATGTGGCCGTCTGTAATCCACTTTTGTATAACATTGCCATGTCTCCTAAAGTGTGTTGCAACCTTATGCTTGGTTCATACTTGATGGCCTTCTCTGGTGCCATAGCCCACACTGGGTGCATGCTGAGACTGACCTTCTGTGATAAAAACACCATCAACCACTATTTGTGTGACATCCTCCCTGTGCTCCAGCTCTCCTGCACCAGCACCTACATAAATGAGCTGGTGGTTTTCATTGCAGCAGGCATCATCTTCTCTGTGTCTACTCTCACCATCTTTATCTCTTATGGTTTTATTCTCTCTAGCATCCTCCGTATCAGGACCAAGGAGGGCAGGTCCAAAGCTTTCAGCACCTGCAGCTCCCACATAATTGCTGTTTCTCTATTCTTTGGATCAGGTATATATATGTACCTCAAACCATCATCAGCTGAATCCATGGATCAGGGAAAAATCTCTTCTGTCTTTTACACCAATACAGTTCCTTTGATGAACCCCTTGATCTACAGCTTGAGGAACAAAGATGTCCATCTTGCCCTGAGAAAAACCATTAGTAGAAGAAAGTTTTGATCAGAAATAAGATGTCTCTGTGCATGTAGTTACAGGATAGGGAGATTCTGTTGTTTAATACAGTATTTTAGTTACAGCCTTCTTATCCTGTTTTTTACTATGGGGAAGAAAATTTGAGCTTTTTCTCAATAATTTATTTTCCCTGTTTATGTAGTATATGTTTTTCGTTTCCTTACTATTTGCTTAATTGCTTTCTTCTCACCTTTTATCAGTATAGTGACAACATTATAAAAGAAATTTATATTTTTGATTTTTTTAAATTGTTACTTGCAGCATTATTGCTTTTTTATTTGGAAAAAAATAAATAGTATGCATATAATCAAGCAAAGTAACACTTTGTGAATCATTGTGTCATTAGAGGGGTGGGAATTGTTATCTACCACTTGCTATTGGTGGCATTAATCCATTAATATGTTTCTACTCGCATCTTTCTATCAAACACTGGGCAAGAATATATCTTCTTTAAATGCCAGAGACAGGAGGTTTCTTAAGGACTATTAAGAATAGACTACTTTGCAACTGTAAACACTGTGACTTGGTATTATCTGGCTAAGAGTTTTCTTATTAAATTTATTATGCTTGTCTTTTTATGCTCAGAGCAGCACATAACAGGAGGACAACATTTATTTGTTACATACATGGGAAAGTGAAGCTCTGTATGGTAATGATTTAATTGGTCACACAAATTCTTAGGATCAGACAAGATCAGGCACATTCAGGGTGGTATGGCCATAGTCACACAACTTCTTAATGAAGAAACTAAACTCTTCATCTTCTTATTCAAGTCTACTGTTCTTCCTAGTATATTTTTCTTCTGCTTTACTATTTGTATTTTAGTAAACATGGAATATGAGAAAACATTTCTAATTTGGAAGTTGACTGTGCTTTGTTCCAGATTGATACATGAATTTCTGAGGGGGAGGGTATTGCTTCTTTTAAGTTTGTTTGTTTAGAAACAGGAAAGCAGTTTGATAGTTCTTTCTTTTGGGAAAGAGGAGGCTTTTTAAGCTAGTATAGTTGGGAGATCAATGGCTGCAACAGGGAGGTGACTTTCTCAGCAAATTGAAAAAGGTGAGTTTGAAATATTATCAGGGACATGTATCTCAGAGATCAAGGCATGTGAGAAAAAGGACCCCAACAACATATTATTAGCCCAGGACCCAAAGAGACACATAGTCAATAATTAAGAGGTCCCTCTGTAGGGAATGTTTGATGAGGATTTAGAAACTGCAATTTAATCCAAATTTGTATCCTGTTCTGTGGAACACTGTATTTATTATGCACTGTCTGATGAGTTTTGGTGAAAATTATAATATTCAATGGTCATACAGTACTATTATTTGAGGAATGAAGGCAGGAACACTGTGGCCATGTTTGTGGGGAATTTTGTAGAAAAGAAATAGCAACTTCCTGATAAAGAATTTGGAGTGGTTTTTGAAACTCAAGTTAGAAAGACAAAATTTAGAGCGTAAAATTATGAGAAAATGAAATGCCTACCTATTATTCTCTTCTTTTTGAAAAACCCTGGGATATTACAGAGATCACAGGATTTATCCAAATAGGATAAAAGCTTAAGTTATTTGATATTTAAAAAGTTAATCCTAGAAGTCTGGAGGGCCTGGGAACAACCAAATTACACTTGTTTTTCTTGGTTTCCATGTGCTCATTCTATATGGATTTTAACCTTTAAAAACTTCAAATTGCAGCTGAGAGAGACATGATTATTTGAAAGAAACATTGGAAAATAAAACAAATTATCTCAGTGTCTTTCCTGAGATAGGATGTTGGATCATATTTCCTTTTAGGAAACAGACAAAAATATGACTACTCAAAAATCATCAATCTGATATAAAATATAATAAACATTTTCAATATAACTATAATATTATTTACAATTTTCTAATTTTTCTAATCTCTATTCAATATTTTGACACTACAAAATTCAGCATAGTTTGTTTGTTGGCTTGTTTGTTTTTGATGTTCAGCATTGCTAAATCCTTGATTTATGGATTGAAATGGTCATTCATTCCCCATTTGCAGGTCCTAGTATGAACATCCTTTGTAACAGAGTAGTCATGCCTCCTCCCATAGATATGGAAGGGAAATATTGACAGTGGGAAATATGTAACGGAGAAAATGGCCTGGGAAGAAACAGCAAAAATATTTTCTGTCTCTTTCAAACACACTCCACTCCTTTTTTAGGACTAAAGCCTGCATCCCCGCCTCAGGCCAGTGGTTGGGAGGGGCAGGGTAACTCTTTTGTTTATTTATATGTGCAACTGGAGATGGCCCAGCCTGACCTGGTAAAGGGAAGTCCTGGGCAGAGGTCATGAGATTGTCTTCAGTGGAGGTGGGATGATCAGAATCATCAACTGTAGTTAAACAATAATTGCCTCAAACTGAGAACCCATCCTTTAAAAGCTCTGTATTTCTGCGAATGTTCAGGAAATTTGTATTTTGAGATGGGAAGGTCTACCGTTTTTCCTCCTTTGCTAGCAAAGTACTAAAACTCTTTCCTTCTCCCCATACCACCTCTACTTGTTCTTCTGATTCAGCCTAATGGACAAGTGCCAAGTCTTTGGTAACAGCTTGATTTTCCCTCAATGAGTTCTATTTTTATAAAATATTTGAACTTGGTTAGAAGTTTCTTTTTGTTGTTTCTCTTACTTACTGTCCCTTTTGATAAAATTCTTCTTGTTATTGGTAAATTTTTCAATTAGAGAATATCTGGGCATCTGTACCCAAAAATGTCTCTATCCCTTACTAAAGCATAACCTCTCTAAGGGTAGACCATTATTTTTAACCTAATATTTACATTTTCTAGTACCCTATAGGTGCTCAACTATTAATAATATTATTTCAATAAATAGTGGCTATACTATAGGTCTGGGGCTTTCAAGTGGTCCTAGTGAGTCATCAGGTTCCTTGAGGCTTGATATGGTGGTTTTCCGATTTAGTCCATCAGTTTAGTTTTTTCTTTCCATGATAGAATTACTTGAGAACTTTATGTAAGTACCAAGATTCTTCAGATATGAAGAAAGAGTTCTCAGAACTTTCCAAAAAGAAAATTCCAGGCCCAGATGGATTGATAACTAAATTCTTCCAGACATTTAAAGAAGAATTAATAATAATTCCTCTAAAATTCTTCCAAAGAATAAAAGCAAAAGGAATATTTCCAAACATATTTCATGAGGCCACCATTACCCTGATACCAAAGACAGATAAAGATGCTACAAGAAGACAAAATTACAGTTTATAGCCTCAATGAACATAGATGAAAAAATTCTCAATAAAATAGTAGCAAACCAATTTTAACAGCACATCAAAAAGACTCTATAGTATGACAAAATGGAATGTAAATCTGGGATGGGATGCAAGTTTAGTTTAACATATCCATGTTTGGATATGTTTGAAGGAAGATTTGAAGGAACCTGGAGGAGGCATATATAGTACACATGGGGAAGGACAGGAAGAAAGAACCCTGGGGCTCCACACTCCACCAATGGACACTGTGGTTTGAGCTGTGAGGCTTTCTCCTCCACCACCACAGATCCCTCGACAGATCTAGGAGTTGCTTGGAGCCTACACAGGGCTCAGCTTTGCTGCAGCCATCTCTGCATCTCCCCAGCTGGGATGGGGAGAAAGCAGGGAGAGTGGTTGCTTTCATATCCCCCATGACTTGGAGCCTAGCACTCCTTCCCCAAAGGGGGATTTGAGCAGAATAGATGCCACAGATGCCACCTGTGAAGTCCCATGGCAACTGCCTCCACAGGACCTTGGCAGGGAGAGTGCTTGGGCTGTCTGGCAGCCTGACCCCATGGCCCCACATCCATGAATCACATGCACCCACCTGGCCCTGTGGCTCTGCCCCCAAGTCTCCCCAGCTGCCTGTGGGCCCTGTGGGTCCACCCTTAAGGTTCCTACACTGCCACCAGAGCCCACGACCCCAGCCCCAAAGGTCCTACCCACAGCCTGTAGGGAAATGCCCCCATGGTTCAACTCTCCAGCAGGAACCTGTTAGCATCGAGCTGCCAACACATCTCAATCCAGTAGGAATAAACACTCATAGCCCTGACACCCATGACCACCACCTAGATAGCCTCTCCCAGCTGCCACTGTCACTGCACAGGGATACCTGGGTAAAGCAATCCCTTGCAACACCAGCCTCTGTGGAGAGGGACTCACCCAGCACCCCACCTGAGCTTCCAACAAAGGCTTAGGGAACAACCCACTACTCTTCAGAAAGACCATACTACACTGGCTTGGACTGTGACAATCACAGGGGAATGGGACAATGCAGAACTGCTAAATTATAGGTTATCAGTGTCTCTGCCCCTATCCTGCCAGGTCTGTCACCTGGAGTAGGTAAAAGAAGTACCATCTACAGACCACTCCTTCTTTTCACTAAGTAGCAGAGTGTCCAGAAAAGGAACACAGGTATGCAGCAAATCTATCAACCCTGAGTTAAGAGAAAACTATCCAGATGAGAAGAAACCAGCAAAAAAACTCTGACAACATGAAAAACCAAACAGTTTGACACCCTCAAGGGATCACAACCGATTTACAGCAATGGGCCCTGACAAAGAAGACATTGTTAAAATGTCATACATGGAATTCAGAATATGGATGGAAAATAATATGAATGGGATTGAAGAGAAAGTTGAAAACCAACACAGAAAAGCCAAAACAAAAAACAAAACAAACAAACAAAAAACTTCAGGACATCAATGAAAAAGATGAAAAAGTTGCTAAAGAGCTAGATTACATAATAAAGGATATAACAGAACTTAAAGAAGTGAAAGGATATTTAGGAAATTTCAACATATAGCAGAAAGCTTCAAGAAGAAGAAGAAGAAGAAGGAGGAGGAGGAGGAGGAGTAAGAAAAAGAAGAAGAAGAAGAAGAAGAAGAAGAAGAAGAAGAAGAAGAAGAAGAAGGAGGAGGAGAAGGAGGAGGAGGAGGAGGAACCAATCGCTCACTCAGAGAAATATGCTACTACATGATGTGAACTAATGCATGAATTACAGATAGATATCCATGAAAGAGATGAAGAAAAAGCAAAAATCATGGAAAATCTATTTGAGGGAATTATGATGAAAAACTTCCCTGTTATCACCAGAGATTCAGATATCCAGATAAAAGATGCACATTGAACACCAGGAAGATTCAAAGCAAATAGGGGAGTTCTGTAAGACACATGGTCAACAACTTGGCCAAAGTCAAAATGAAGGAGAAAATTCTACAATCTGCAAGAATAAAGTGATAACTAACCTACAAAGGAAAACTCGTTAGGTTAATATTGATATTCTCAGTGGAGACATTAAAACTTAGAAGGGATTGGGCCCCCATTTTAGTCTTCTTAAACAGAACAATTGCCAGCCAAGAATTTTGTACTCTGCAAAACTAAGGTTCATAAATGATGGAGAAATAAAGACTTCCAGACAGGCAAACATTAAGAGATTTTGTTATTACTAGACCTGTCCTATAGGAAATACTAAGAACTGCATTATACATGGAACAGCATAACACATATCCACCAGTGTAAAAACACCCAAAATTTAAAGTTCACAGCTCTTGTAAAGCAATAGCAGAAGAGGGAAAACAGAACAATAAAGGAAAACCAATATGATGAACAGAACAGTATTCCACATATAAATATTAATATTGAACATGAATGGTCTTAATACCCCACTTAAAAGACATACAGTGGCCAAGAAATACATCTAAGATGCAAGGACTCACACAAACGGTGCAGCTATTCTCATATCAGTTAATATAGACTTCAAACCAACAATGGTTAAAAAATACAAAGAGGGTCATTACAAAAGGTAATGGGGGTAAAGGGGGTAATTCAATAAGAAGATATAACAATCACTAATATTTATGCCCTAACACAGGAGCTCCCAGACTCATGAAGCAATTTATACTAGATCTAATCAAAGAAATAAATGTTATCATCATATTACTATTGCCAGGGACTGCACTTCAACAAAACACTTACAAAGCTGGACAGATCATGGCACAGAAAATCACAAAGAAACACGGATCTCAAACGGGGCTTTAGAACAACAGGACTAAACAGACACCCACAGGAACATTTTCCCACAAAACTACTGAATACACATTCTTCTCATCAGCACATTGGACATTTTCTAAAATTCATCATATCTTAGATCACATAACAAGCTCAGCAAATTTTTAAAAAATTGACATCATACCATCTCTCTTCTGAGGCCAGAGTGGAATAAAACTAGAGATCAATTCCAAGAGAAAAATTCAAATCTATTGAAAGTCATGGAAATTAAACAATCTGCTGTGAGCAATCCCAGGGTCAATAATGAAAGTAAGCCAGATATCAAAAGATTCCTCAAACTGAAGGATGAACGGGTAAAAGGCTTTCAAAATCTATTAGATACAGAAAAAGTGGCCATAAAGGGAAGGTATATATATATATCAAAAAGATATAAAGATCACAAATTAACAAGCAAATGTCATATCTCAAAGAACTAGAAAAAGAGGAACAAACCAAACCCAAAGCCAACAGCAGAAAAGAAATAACAAAACCCAGAGCAGAGCTAAACAAAATCAAAATTAAAACAAATATAAAATATCAATGAAACAAAAAGTTGGCTCTTTGAAAATATAAATAAAATCAATAGACCACCAGCTAGATTAACCAGATATAGAAGATAAAGAACTCAAATAAGCTAAATAAGACATGAAAAAAGAGACATTACAACTGATATCACAGAAATATAAAATAACATTTGTGAATACTACCAAAACCTCTATGTACACAAACTAGAAAACACAGAGGAAATGGATAAATTCCTGAAAACACACAACCTCCCAAGCCTGCATCAGGAAGAAATAGAAATCCTTAACAGACCAATAACAAGCAGTGAGATTGAAGCAGTAATAAAAACTCTACTAACAACAACAACAACAACAAAAGCCCAGACAGATTGACAGCAGAATTCTACTAGATCTTTAATGGAGAACTGGTATCTGTCTTACAGAAATTATTCCATAAAATCAAGAAGGAGGGAATCCTCCATAATAATTCTATGCAGCCAATATCACCTTGATACCAAAGCTGGAAAAAGAAACAACAAAAAAAGAAAACTATAGGCCAATAATCACTTATGAACACATGCAAAAATCCTCAACTAAATGCTAGCAAACTGAATTCAACAGCACCTCAAAAAGATAATTGATGATTAAATGGGTTTCATTCCAGGGATACAAAGATGATTTAACATATGTGAATTAATAAATGTGATTCACTCCATAAACAGAAGCAAAACCAAAGACTATAGGATCATCTCAATAGATTCAGAAAAAGCATTTGATCAAATCCAGTACCCTTTCATGATAAAAACCCTCAACACACTAGGTATAGAAGGAAAATACCTAAAAATCTAAAAGCCATATATGACAGACCCACAGCCAACTTCATACTGAATGCAGAACATTGAAAGCATTCCCCCTAAGAACTGGAAAAACATAGGGTGCTCACTGTAAACACTTCTATTCAACATAGTACTGAAAGTTCTAGCCAGAGAAATCAGGCAAGAGAAAAAAAATAAAGGGTATTTAAATCAGGAAAGAGGAGGTCAAACTAGCCCTGTTTGCTGAAAATATAATCTTATATCTAGAAAACCTTAAAGACTCCACCAAAAGACCCCTGGAATTGATAAACAGATTCACAAAGTCTCAGGTTACAAATTCAATGTGCACAAATCAGTAACATTTCTATATACTAAAAACAGGCAAGCTGAGAGTCAGAACAAGGACTCAATACCATTTACGATATCTAATAAGAAAATCAAATACCTAGGAATATACTGGATCAAGGAGGTGAACGATCTCTACAAGGAGAAGTACAAAACACTGATAAAAGAAATCATAGGTGATACAAACAAATGGAAAACAATCTGATGCTCATGGATTGGTAGAGTCAACATCATTAAAATGTTCATACTTCCCAATGTGATTTGCACATTCAATGCAATCCTCATGAAAATAACAATGTCATATTTCACAGATCTAGAAAAAATAATTCCTCATTGCATTTGGAACCAAAAAAGAACCTGAATATCCAAAGCAATCTTCAGCAAAAAGAACACATCTGGAGGCATCACGCTACCTGACTTCAACTTAGGCTGCAAGGCTATGGTAACCAAAACAGCATGGTACTGGTATGAGGGTAGAGACACAAACCAATGGAACAGAACAGAGAACCCAAAAATAAAACCATCTACCTACAATCTACTGATCTTTGACAAAGCAGATAACAACATACATGGGGGAAAGGAAGCCCTATTCAATAAACGATGCAGGGAAAACTGGATAGCAATATGTAGAATAACGAAACAATACCCCTACCTCTTGCCATATACACAAATTAATTCAAGATGGATAAAACACTTAAATGGAAGACATGAAAGCATAAAAATTCTAAAAGAAACTGTAGGAAAAGTTCTTTTAGGCATTGGCTGAGGCAAAGAATTTATGATTAAGACCCAAAAGACAAATACCAGAACAACAAAAATAAATGAAGCTTAAGTAAATTAAAAAGCTTTTGCACAGGAAAGGAAATAATCAACAAAGTAGACAAAATGGTAGAAAATATTCTCAAACTATACAAAGGGCTAATATACAGACTCTTCCAAGAACTCAAACAAATCAGCTAAAAAAAAAAAAAATTCACCAAACAACTCCATCAAAAAGTGAATAAAAGAAAGGGACAGAAGTTTTTCAAAAGAAGATAAACTAATGGCCAACAAACATATGAAAAAGTGTTCAGCATCACTAACCAACAGGGAAATGCAAATCAAAACCACAATGAGATATACCACCTTACCCATGTCATAGTGGCCTTTATTAAGAAGCCAAAAAACAATAGGTCCTGGCATGAAGACAGAGAGAAAGGAATGCTTATTTGCTGTTGGTGAGATTGCAGATTAGTAAAACCCCTATAGAAAACAGTATGGAGATTTCTCAAAAAAATAAATGTAAACCTACCACTTGATAATGTTTATTTACCCAGTGGAAAATAAGTCATTTTATAAAATAGGACACTTGCACTTGAATGTTTATTGCAGCACAATTCACAGTTGCAAATATGTGCAATCAACCCACATCAACTCATGAGTGGATAAAGAAAATGTGGTAAATATTGATTTATACCATGGAGTACTACTCAGCCATCAAAAGGAATGAAATAATGACTTTTGCAACAACTTGGATGGAACTGGGGAGCATTATCCTCCGCAAAGTATCTCAGGAATGGAAAAAAAAGCACTACCTGTATTATATATTGATTAGGAATGAAATGATGGGCAACATGGGCACAAAGAGATGCAAAGGACATTGGAAACCAAGAAGAGGTGAGGCTGGGAGGGGGTTAGGAGTAAAAACTTAGCTATCGAATAAAATGAACACTATTCTGGTGATGAGCACACTAAAAGCCCCAACTCAGTATTACACACAGTATCCATGTAACAAAACCATATGAACACCCTTAATATTTTGAAACAAAAAAATAAAAATTTAATAAAAGAAAATATTATGGTACTAGGTATTATGTGACATGAATCAGAAGATATGTCGTGTTCAATAACATAACACCTCACATGACCATATATTTTCTTTCATTTTAAAATAAAAGTGCAGTATTTATTTATATAGCTCTTAAGCAAACTCCACAATTTGACTGTTTTAACGGTGACCAAATTAATCTTGCATGTTAAGACACAGCCTCATAGCAGCTTCACTCCAGTTCCATAGCATCCAAGAATGAGAACCAATCCAAAGAAAGACAACCATATCTCAGGAAACAAGCCACATGTTGAGGCTATCAAGATGAATCAAACATGGTGAATAATTTATTGAGAAGTTGACATACAAAGTAGATATCAAGCTATCTAATATCCTTTTAGACATGTATAATGGCTAATGCAAAACCCCCAGGGTGATCGTTTTGGCATGTTTAAAACCAGTGCTATTGCAGTGAATGAAAGGAGGGAGGGAGGGAGGGAGAGAGAGAGAGAGAGAGAGAGAGAGAGAGAGAGAGAGAGAGAGAGAAGCGACGAAGATAAAGATATAACAAGGGGTTAGGAGGTCATCCTGGATCTTATAGGATCTGTAAAATTTAGGCATTTTCTCTCAATGAAATGGAGTACTGGTGATTTAAATGCAATCTGACTTATGTTTTTAAAAGATGATCTTGGCTTCTGTGTTTCAAATAAACTATGTGAGACAATGTATGAAGCAGGAATGTAGTTCAAAGGGGTTTGTAGTAATGCAAGTACTACAAAGGATGGGCTCTCTTGGGTCAAGGTGGTTGTATCAGAACAGTGACATTTGGGGTAATTGTGTACATACTACATAAATTAGACATATTTGTATAAAATTATAAGGCTTTTTTGGCAAAAGATACATTTGGCAAAAGATACAAATCAGTAGACTAATGGTGGATTAGAAAAAAATATAGTTTAATTGCAAGTGAAAGAGGACTGATATCCATCCATCTTGTTCTACAATTTTATAAGAATTGAGAAAACAACTCCACAAAAAATGGGGAAAAGACATAAACAAACAAGCACAGAAAAGCAAATCAAACATCTTACAAATCTGAAAAGATGTTAAAGCTCCTTAACAGTCAAGGGAATGCTATGTGGAAATGCTTGGAGACATTGCCTGGGAGAATGTGAATTATTACAGGCTTTGAGAAAACTATCTGACCATATAAAGTAAACTGAAAGACAACTTTCTGGGAATTTATCTCATTGAAATAAAACTATTGGACTATGAAGACGTAGGCATAATGATGATTATTTTAGCATTGCTTTTGTTAATTAAAAAACTGGGAAAATATCGAGTTTCTAGCATTGCAGAATATTTGGATAAATCATAATACATCTACAACATAGAGTATTGGAGGTATTGCAATGTAATATTGTTAAATGAGAGAAACAAGAGATCAAAATATTTCTTATAGGCCCCATAAATGTATATGGTTATATGAACAAGTAATAATACATGAGAAGGTATGTGCCAGGTTATAAACATGAAGAACTGGATAATGAATTGAGGAGAGTTGAGAAGGGAAAGGCAGTGCTCAGCAAAAAGAAAACAAAGTGATTTGTTTTAAAAGATTAAAAATTATTATGCATCATGTGATAATTTGGGTCATGATATTAACATTATAAACATGTAGGAGACTGTGTATGTGCATGCAATATATTTTAACAAGGTATTCCAAATAAGTCACTAACAATATAAGAGTGATTGTACCTAAAAGTCAAGAAACAACTAAGAGAAAAAGGAGGGATGAGAAAGATTTCTTACATCCCTATCAAATATATAATTTGCAAATGTTTCTCCCATTCTGTGTGTTGTCTTTTCCTTTCTTGATGATATAAATTCAATTGCAAATGTTTTTAATTTTGATGAAGTACAATTTATTTATTTGTTTTCTTTTGTCACATGTGTTTTAGGTATCATATTTGAGAAACCATTGCATAACCCAAGCTCACATAGATTTACTCCAAAGTTTTTCCTTGAAGTTTTAAAATAATAATTCTTACATTTAGATCTTATGATTTGAGCTAATTTTATGTTGTGAGGTATGCATTCAAATGATTCGTGAATGTGGACATCACGTCATTCTAGCGCCATTTGTAGAAAAGTCTATTTTCTCTCCATGAATCATTCTGGCATCTTTATTGAAAACACAGTGACCATAATGTGAGGTTTTATTTTTGGACTTCCAATTCTATTTCATTGGAATACATGTTGCATATGCACACATACACACATGTATACATACATACACCCACTTGTCGTGTATTTAAATGCAGTCTGCGTCTATGCTCTCTGTCTTGATCTTTGGTTTTTCTTCACATATCATTTGTATGAGTTCTTTACAACATTTGCATCACTTCTTTTTTCTGTATGCTAATACATATTTTTATTAAAGTATTTTTCAAAACAAAAGTAATGAGAAAGGTGGCACTGTTTTACACTTTTTGCAAATTTCTTTAATGTCTGGCTTAATAAAAACAGCTAGCTTTTCACATCTGCTTCTGCATTTCAATTTGTTGTGATATCATAGGTCATATTAGTTCCTAGAAAACTCCACTGAACACTCATGAAAGAGTTGAGAGCGAAAAGGTAAATAATGTCCTAGTATGAACATGAAAATAGTTTGCCCTTATAGACCCTCTGAAAAAAATCTGTTTGTGTCTTCTGTCCTTTAACTGGAGCAATAAATTCTACAATTTATTTTATAATTCTTTCTATATTGCTCTTTTGTCATACTAAATTTGAAAATGTTTCCTAGATATTTCTGAGTGTCAAAACCAAAGGCTGATCAAACTTTTACATCTATCCTTTCCTCCCTAGTAACCAAGTAAACAACTATCTAGTTATAATGCCATCCCCATACCAACTTGGGAATTAAACTAGGTTATGAATAAGTAGATCCATCTAAAACTAATTTAGATTATGGTTAAACTTTAAAAATATAAGTGTACATCTTGTACAATAGCATGAATCCACAAAAACCTCACTTGCTCTCACCAAGTGGTACAAAACCAGGTTAAAAGCCAAGGGAGTGTGTTAAATTTAAAACTTCAAGTGCATCATAGAGTTGAATGAAAAATAGTTTCCTGAATAGCTCTCACTAAACAGAAGGTCCAAAAATATTTTTAAAAGTAAAAGTTGTCTGAACAAACAAAAGGAAGACCAGACAAAAACTTTATGAATTAAAAACTAGCTATAAACATGGTTAACTAGAACAGAATGAGAAAGAAACACTTAAGGAAAATCGATCACTCCTGATTCAGTGAAAATCCCAAGTAAATTCCTGATACTCGCATTGCGACGGAGCACTTTGCCCTAACAGGCAGCTTTCTGCAAATGTTCTGCAACTGCTCTATGTATAGATTTTCCTACTGTTTCCTCAAAAGGAGTAGTCGTCTTCAGGTTAATACCCAGATGAAATGTTTTTTGTTGCTCTAGCAGTTCTGTTCTACTTTGTTTCTTGCTTATTCTGATTGCTCTCCTATCACTGGAGAGTGGATGAAGGAATCCCAGGTGAGAAATGGGAAAGTACAGGAAACAGGCGACAGCTCTGCACCCCAACATGGAAAAAAGGCTGGGAGAGTGGCGGCAGCCCTACCTGGCTGGAGTCTGAACCCAGCGCAGTACTTTCCAGGTTTCCAACTTCGGACAACTTCTCTCTCACCGCACCCCAGTCCTCCCCTGAAGAAGCAAAAAGTGGAGTCCAGCTGCTCTTGGGGGCGATGGAGCCTCCCAGTCAGGGATGCTCTCCCACTAGGTAGCAGGGCCCAAGGCAGGCTTCTGCCAGCAGTCCTCTGGGGGAGATGGACGGGTTCCCCAGGGAGGTGGAAACAGGGCTCCGCACCTGGGCGACCTGGGAGAAAGCAGGGGTACGACAAGAGGAGGCCTAGGCCAGAGGCACAGGGCACAGGGGTGATGAGCAAGCCCGGAGAGGGGCCGGCGGCATCTCCAACCCCAATCCGCTCCCCTCCCTCGCCTGCCCGGTCTCCACCGGCCCCCCTCCTCTATTCCTCGCCCCCCTCCCCGGCGCCTGCATCCTGGCCCCAGCCCAGCGGCAGGCAGGTCTGCAGGGCGAAGCCCCAGCCTCCAGGTCACACTGCTCCCAGCCACTCACTACCTGGTCAGACAGGGCTACAGGGGCTTCACACAGGGATCTTCTTCCCACAGCAGCTGCCTCGGATCACTTACATCACTTCTTTAGATTTTCTATTCCCATTGGTTAAGAGTTAGAAAAGGCGGGTGTGCGTTACAGTGCTTTTAGGTTACTATTTTATCTTTTGTGATCACCCATAAGAAGAGTGAAGGTAGAGTGGAGTCTTTAACTTCTTCTCTCTTTGAATAATCCACTAAGCAACTGCTTCCCTTAGCTCTTAACATTCCTGAAAAGACCTCTAATGAGAAAAAGGGAAATGAAATGAGAGTGCAAAATAATTACCAAATTTTTCTTCCACTATATTATAATTAATAATATTTCTTGCAAATTAAAAAAATTAGAGTAATGTATATCAAAGCTCTTAATTTGATTTTTAAATATTTCTCTAAGAACATTTTTTTCTTTTAATTGGCTCAAATCTTGTGTAAGTCAAAAGTTCTCAGGAGAAGAAACTGTTTACCTAGAAACCACTGAAACATTAGTTTCCAAATGAGAAAATTCCTGTTTTGGGATAAGGACCTACTTAGACCACATAACTGTAGTCTAATTCATAAGTAGTGATAACATAGATTTATTTTTCACACTGTAGTAGTTTTGGTACAGAAGAAAATTCTTCTTTTATGGCAATTGAAATTTGTAATGAGGCTTTTCCCTGAAGATCAAATGTTCCCTCTGTGTTTTACCATGAGTTATATTCTCAAATGTGTAGAGAATTTATGATCTGGTAACTTTTAGAGACAATTGTCTTGTAAGTGGGTCATTGATACCATAATAGGGTAAACTCTAGATACTACAGTTCTCTTCTAATAGTAACATGTATTGTCACATTGTGGAATTTTCTAGGGCTCATCCTGAGTCATAATGTCCAGAAATGTAATTGTTCAACATTTTCATACCTTTGAGTTCTTCAGAAACTTCAAACTATGCAAGTTCTGAGGAAGGGAAGTAGACACACTCACACATGGCCACTTGGTTTGGGCAGCAGTGGACATTGAATTCACTGGTCACATAAATCATGGATTAGCAGGTTCTGTTTCTCTTTCTCTATCTTTATTCAGGAATAGAGAGAAGCACAGGTTCACCAGCTCTTAATACTTCATAACTTCTCTTTGAAGTTTTATTGCCCATAATCAGAGTTGGTACAAGGATGCACCTGAAGAGAGCTCACTGTCTCTTTTTTAATTTTCACAAGTAGTTGTAGAGTTTTCTAGGGGGATACCTAACCTTAGTTGGTGTCATTAACAATTATCTTTTAATCTAGGATCCTCTTCCATAGTGCTACATCATGAATTTCCCTTTTCTTACCTAAATTAGTGAGTCCAGCAATTACAAAATCGTATGTGAGATATTGGTGAGAAACTAAACAAGAGACAGACAACAAAGAGGAAGCTTCAAGCTGAAACACCAAACCAACATGTAAAGGAAATAATCTTAATCTCAGTGCATTAAAGGTTCCATGCCTAATTGACCTCTTTCATCTCTTTGGCTTAAAAGAGGCCATATTAAAAAAAATTCTCATAGTTGTGGTAGTATAAGTCATTATATTGTTTTTGGAGGCACTACTTATTTGAGCAGTTTGAAGACATTTGGAATCTTTTTGACTAATAAGAGAACCCTCCTTTATTGCTTTTTTAAATATATATTTTAATTTCAGAATATTATGGGGGAACAAATATCAAGGTTACATATATGGTGCTTTTTTGCTTTTTGATTAATAAAGGAATGAAGGAAAGCAGAATCTACTGCATATAAGAACAGAATGGGGGGGTTCCAACATGGCGGAGTAGGGGTGCCCTCCTGGCTCTCTGCTCCCAGAGCGAAAAGTGAAGAAAGTGGATAGCCACAAGCGAGCGATCCGCACTTCCACAGGACCAGATTCGCAAGCCTGCAGACATCCACCGGGAATCGGAGGGATAAGACCATTTACAGCCTAAAGCAAAGGTGAATCGATTATTCTTCCGCAAAAATCGGGGATTCGGAGGCACACAACAGGGAGGGAGCGAGGCGCGGTTTAAGCCGCTGCTGGCTGGCAGTGGCACCAGCCCTACCTGGTGCTGAGCAACACCCCGTCCTACACCGAGCTCCACTTCCACATAGGCCGGGAGGTACCTGAAGTTGGTGAGAAGTGGCAGCGCGGGACAAAGCCGTGTGGAGAGGAGACTAGAGAGGGAACACTGAGCTCTCCAGAGCACACGGCAGCGACAGTTTAAGGAGGGGGAGGGTCCGAGCCCAGCAACCCCTCTCCGCGCAGCAGGAACCAGAGCCCACTCGGGCATCTCCCTGCAGAACACTCCCAGGTCAAGGTTAAGGGGAGTTTACACAGAAGGAGGCTTTGACTTTGGATATAGAGGAGGTTTGGGACAGCACTGAGAGGCCAGAGTGCGCTAAGTT
>VSMD01093310.1:0-163531 GCA_008750895.1 Mirza zaza
ATAGAAAAAATTAGCCGGGCATGGTGGCACATGCCTGTAGTCCCAGCTACTTGGGAGGCTGAGGCAGCAGGATTGCTTGAGCCCAGGAGTTTGAGGTTGCTGTGAGCTAGGCTGACGCCACAGCACTCACTCTAGCCTGGGCAATAAAGTGAAACTCTGTCTCAAAAAAAAAAAAAAATTTTTTTTCTCTCTCTCTCTTTTTTTTTTTTTTTTTTTTGTTTGTTTACTGGCAAGTATAAAGAACAAAAGTTTTTTTTTTTTTTTAGAGATAGGATCTCACTTTGTGGCCCAGGCTGGAGTGCAGTGGTACGATCACAGCTCACTACAGCCTCAAACTCCTGGGCTTAAGCAATCCTCCTGCCTCACTCAGCCTCCTGAGTAGCTGAACCACAGCTGTGTACCACCAACGCCTGGTTACTTTTTGTATTTTTCGTAGAGACAGGGTCTCACTATGTTGCTCAGGCTGGTCTCAAACACCTGACCTCAAGTGATCCTCCCCCTTGGCCTCCTGAAGTGCTGGTATTACAGGTGTGAGCCACCATGCCTGGCCTTCATTTTAAATTTTATTGAGAAAAATGTAAGCAGGTTTCCCAAGGTCACACAGTGAGAGTTGGAGCCAGGATTTTAACCCAGGTGTTCTCTGGCTTTCTTGATAAAGGTTTGGGAACTCTGGGTTTGGGTCCTCTTAGCAATCTGCCTGAGAGTAAGTTGGATTATCCTATCGTGTAAATGGCCTAAGACCTCAGAATCCCTTGCCAGAGTCCAGCTGTGCTGCCTGGTCCCTGGAATGTCTGGCTTAATGGGGCTTGCCCACGAGGTGCTACATGGCTGGGAGGACTGCTGCTTGCAGCTGAGAAGCGCCGGAAGTTAGCTTCATCTAGCCACTTAGCTCTTGGTCACCACTGTCTGCCTTATCTGCAAAGAAGGACTTCCTTCTTCAGGCAAGCACATGGTCAGGGACGATGGCAGAAAGTCTGTGTGTGTGAGAGGGAGATATTCAGAGTGAGCCCAGTGGGCCACAATAAGCACATTTTGCTGGGATGTAACACACTGCTGTTTGTTGCTGGCTCCTCCCAACTGTCCAGCAACTCCCATGCTGGGCTTAGCTGACTGGGCACATGCAAGGGGTGCAGGAGGTATGTAAACCTGTTTCCTGGGTTTCCAGCGACCTTCTAGTCTAACGCCGGTGTCCAAAAGTCACGTGGAGTTGGCTTACCCTGCCTTTTGATGAGGGCGCCTGGTGGGCAGTCATGGGCTGTGCCTTTATAACTGTGACATTGCTTACTCTGGTCCCCTAATCACACACCAAGGACATCCGGGACTGCTGGTTGGGACTGGAGAGTGGCCCAGCCGTGGTCCTTCCCTGGAGATGGTGGGGTGATGTGAAAGGCTGGCTGACCTTCCCCTTGAAGATGCGCCTTCTTTTAGTGATCGTGCATTTACAGGGTGAGTTTGATCTTGTGACATGCTAATCAAGGATAGGATATGTTTTTAAATTAACTTACTGGTTCTTGTGAGTGTGGTTTATGACTTTTTTTCTGGCCCATATGGATGTGCTACTGTAAATTAATGTCATTCAGGGATCCAGTAAGTTGTAGTAGATGTTAATAAAGAAACGTGGATATCTTGGTAAAAGACCAAGTCCTCTGCTCTGAGAAACCAGCAGGGACCAGCTGGGGAGCACATGGCCTCTGTCCTCTCTGCACACTGTCTGTTCCTTCTGTGCAGGTTCCACCCTACATGGCTTCGTACCTGGAAATCTTTTGTGTTTTCTGCAGAAGCAGATGTTCCCATTGGTGACATGAGAAGTATCCAGGACAGGTTTCTAACGTTGTAGCCAAGCTTTCTGGCCTAACGATGACGCTGAGTGGCAGTGGTAGCTGGAGGCCAAGAACGCTGCCCTTGCCGTGCAGGGCCCAGCATACAGTGGCCACTGGGACTTGTGGACTGTGGCCACTGTAGCAGTCGGGATGTCTGCTGTGCACATCTTCTCAGCCTTGCTCTGAGCTGTGCCCTGCATTTTTGTGAGTGAGCTGAAGTCTACAGAGGCTGTCTGGAGCAACTGCTCGGGCCCATGGGAGACACCGGCATGGAAGGAGTCAGCATGGGGTGGGTGGTGGGAGCATGCTTGGCTGTGAGGGCGCTGGAGAGGGGCCACTGAAACCCCTAAGGAAAGTGCCTAATCTTAAGCTATGACCCAAGCAGCCCTCAGAGCCCTGTCTCTCCACCACCCTCTCTAGCCTGAGGGGTAGGTGCTCCACACTCCAGTACCTGGCATGGCCTGCACTGGTGCTCCTTTGGCCTGGAAAATCCAGCCCCACCCAGAGAGCTGCTGGAACCACCCAGGGCAGCTGGGGCATGAGGCACAGGAATAGTGGCTATTTGGCTGGCAGATGCCAAAAGGAGAGAGCACACTCGCCTGTCAGTAGCTGCCTGCTCCAGCACCACCTGATGCAAACATTCCCGGGAGGATGCTGTTCCCAGAAGGCCAGGGCCCCAATGACCCCTGTGGGCGGTAGGGCATGAGACAGCAGAAGCAGGGAAGGCACTGGCTAAAGGGAGGCTGGCCATCTTTGCTGGGTGACCGGGCTGGGTGGGGGGGCACTGGAGCAGGGAAGGCCCAGCAAGGATGCTGCCTGTGGTAATTGTGCTTTGTGGGGAGGACCAGCTCTGCCCTCAGGACACGGCCTCCAGATCCCCCTCTGGCTGTCCCTGTGCTGCACTCCCAGCTATGCCCTCCCAGCTCTATCCTCAGGGACATGGCCTCCGGGTCCCTCCTGCTGTCCCTGTACTTTCAGCTCTGACACACAGGCCCAGGCCTCACTGTCCCCACAGCCACTCCACCTGTACCACATAATGGGAGCACACCAGCGAGAGGCACAAGGAGAAGGGCGGGCATGGCATTTGTGGGATACCCCAGGGCCTCAAAGGCCGGTTGCTGTGTGAGATAGTTGCTTGGAAAGCCCCTTTGTTGTCAGCTGTGTCCGCAGTAATGGAAAGGATGTGGGTACCACGGGGGCTTTGTGTGCATTGTTCGTATCTGTCTTTTCCTTCATAAAAGTGGTAAGGATGGTCTCAGTGAGTTGTGGGGCTCCCTGAGGATCTTTTAACTGAGCTTCATTGCCACCACCACCCCAACCCGTAAGCCATGTTGATGGTCATTACCCTGTGGTATCACATCGGTGACAGGTGCTGCTGTTCCCAGGTCCCACTGTTCTCTGGTGTGATCCAAGGGTGCATAACTCCCAAGAAGACATGATTGCGGCTGCAGGGCCTGGCAGGGGGCCTTAGGATAGAACTCCCAGCAGCTGGCTCTATGCCGCCTTCTCTGGGCTGTCTTCATCATGCTTCCTCTTACCTATGCAGGCTCCGTGCAATTCCTTGCCTCAAAGTAGAATTCCCAGTGGCCACAAGTATCGTTTAGAGAGGTCAGGCTTGCTGGAGGTGACAGACACCCTGACCACAGCAGAGGAGGAGGGCTGCATGTCGTCAGGACATCCTGCAGCTCTCCATGGTGCAGGTGGGGAACCTGAAACTGAGGGGTGAGCGGCCCCCCAAGGCTATGCAGTGAGTGAGTGGTGGGGCCTGGACCTCGAGAGGGCAGAGGGCTCTGGTGGGTCTCTGCCCCTGCAGTGAAGGTGAAGGTCCCAGTCTGTGCTTCTGTAGTGGGTGCTGTTCAGGGCCACAGTGTACCTCCCCAGCCCTTCTCCCTGTGCAGAAGGGTCAGCTACCCTAGTATCCCTTGGTGTATCTCTCCCAAGGGATGGCTTCGGGGATGAAGAGCCAGGCGCAATACGGAAGCTTTTTAGTGTGTTTTCTGGGTGCTGGACTGTGAGTCCTCAGCTGAAAATGGGACAGAAAATTTGATCCTAGGAGTCCCATGAAACAGCAAGTTGTTCTTTGACTTTTGGATTATGGCTCAGCAGTACAGCCTCTAAAGGCTCCTTGCCAAGTAATCTTTAAAGTCAGAATGTCTCCAGAGTTCAAAGAACAACTTGGCATTTCACTGGACACTTTGAGCAAGCTTTTCTGCCACATTTTCAGCCAACGACACACGATCCAGCTTCCAGATAATACAACTAACAAAAAATATGCAGTTTCTTAGAAAATGTCATTCTGTGTGGTTATATATACATTTATTAATATACATTGTATGTCAGAGCTACATGTGGAAGTATTTATGGAGGAGATGAAATGACATCTGGGGTGAGGTGAGGGAGGTGGAGAAAGATTTTGATCGTGAGGATTCATTACACTCTCCAACTTCCATGTACGTTTGAAATTTTCCACAGTAATAAAAGTAGAAGAATAGGGAGGGAATGAAAGAAAGAGAAAGCGTGGTTCCTTGCTGCTGCGCAGTGAAGACAGGTAGGCCCAGTCCAGTGCTGCCTCCTCGTCAGCGGAGGCCCTGGGGGACCCTCCAGCCGTTCCTCTCTGTGACAATACTAGAAAGGTTTGAGGGGCTCAAGAGAGGATCTGCAGGCCCAGTCCTGGTAGAAACCATGTGTGGAGCCCGTGCCTTCTCCTGATACCAACAACCGGTTTCCTACCCACTCTTCAACTCCATGCCTAGCCACCTAATTGATAGATCGTCAGTAGCCTTTTTGTTGGCTGTCCTGGCACTTGGCGTCCTTGTCGGGTGTTGAAGCCTATTAGCTTCCCAAGTTAGAGCCTCTGTCACTGATTGCGACTTCACAGTATGGTTTAAAGCAGAGGCACCAAAGCTGCAGTTAGGAGGGGAGGCAGCAAATACCTGAAGGACTAGAAGCTTTACTTTGAGGTCTGTCTTTCTCTTTCCAGATCTTTAATCAGGATTACAAATAGTACACAGAAAAGCGCTTTGTTCATCCAGGGGGAGTGGGGAGCCCACAAGGGGAGCTGTGTGTGCCCTGGCGTTTGTCTCAGACAGAAGCAGCGGGTACCTGGAAACACAACTGCACTCCTGCAAGCTTGCCGGTGCCCTGACCATTGAGACTTGGGCTGCTCCTCCTACCCAAGAAGCCCAGGAGCTCTGAAGCTAGAAGGGCAGCCTTTTCCACAGCAAGGAAGCACTCAAGTCCCCAGACCTGGCTGCCAGGGGGAGGACATTCTGCAGCATGTCTCGTCCAGACAGAGCCTCAGTGTCCTGAAGGAGCCTGCAGAGGAAATTGGTTGGGAGTTTTGTTTTTTTAACCCAATGCAACCTGTCAAAATGAAGGCAGGAGGGGCCTGGGCTCACCTGCACAGAAAAATGTGGGCTCAGATCTGGAGACTGCATGCTGGGCATTTATACAGGCCTGGAGCCAGGTGAAGACTCCAGCCAGGCAAGTTCCCACCAGGGGATTTATTCCCTGTGCCTCGAGGGTAGGGCTGTCCCCTTGGATCTGCAACCAGTGTGGGCACCAGGTCCTCTGGGCCTCTGAGAGCCAACCAGACTCAAGGAACAAAAGTTGCTTCTTAGGTTTCTGTTCTCTTTTTCCTTTCTTTTCTTTTTTTTTAATTTTGTATTTTGAAATAGTTACAGATTCCCAGGAAGTTGGACAGCAAGCACAGAAAGGTCCTTGTGCCCTTCCCTCCGCCCCTTCTTCAAGGTCTCAGTCTGCGTGACTGTTACACACTGTCAAAGCCAGGAGCCCACTGGTGGCTACTGCTGGCCCGCGCACATGCCTGGCTGCACCACAGAGCTCCTCTGCAGCCCTTTCTACCCACCCCTTCCTGGCAGCCACTGGTCTGTTTTTACCTCTGTGTAGTGTGTGGCCTTGGGGACTAGCTTTTGTCACTCATCATAATGCCCTGAGACTAGCTTGCATTGTCACGTGGATCAATAGTTGTTCCTTTTCATTGTGGAGCAGGTTTCCAGGGTGCAGAGGTGCTGGTGTGTGTTTAACCATTCTCCAATCTTAGGTCATTTTTGTTGTGTTCAGTTTTGGGCTATTACAGATTTAAAAAGTTGTTATGAACAATTGTGTACTGGTTTTTGTGTGGACATTGGGTTTTTATCTCTTGTTTGCTGGATCACGTGATATGTACATGCTTAACGTTTAAGAAATGGCCAGACTGTTTTTTCCATTTCACATTCCCGTCAGCAGCGTGTGAGAGACCAGGTTCCTCCTCGACCTCACCGTGTGTGTGTGATGTTTATTTAGCTGTCCTGGTAGGTGTGCAGTCTCTTCATGGTCTTTGTTTTTCCCTGACGACCAGTGATATTGACCATCATCTTTGTGCTTATTTGCCATTTGCGTGTCTTAAGTGAAATGTTTCTGTCTCCTTCTCATTTTCAGGTTCCTTGTATGTGGCTTTTGTTACGTGTTTGGTTTGTGACTGTTCTATCCCAGTCCACAGGTTGTCTTTTACCTCTTCATAACAAGAGCAAATTTTTTTTCCAATTTTGGTGAAGTCTGATTTATTGATTTTTTTTTTTCATTTTAGGGATCTGCTTTTGCTATCATGCTTAAGAACTCTTCACTAATTCCTAGGTCTGAAACGTTTTCTCCTATATTTTTTTCTAAAAGTTTTATAGTTTTACATTTAAATCTATAATCCATTTGAGTTAATTTTTGTGAGGTTTAGGGTTTTTTTAATAGACATTATTTTTTAGAGCAGTTTTAGGTTCACAGTGCAATTGAGCAGAAGTCATGGAGTTTCCTATGTACCCTCCCTGACTTGCATGGCCTCTCATTATCAACAGGCCCCCAGAGGGATACCTTTGCTACAGTGGTGGCCCTACATTGTCACCCAGAGCCCATGGTTCACGGTAGGGCTCACTGTCAGTGTTGCACACTCTGTGGGTTTTGCTGAGTATGTGATGACATGTGTCCCCCACTGCAGTATCACACAGAGTAGTCTTGCTGCCCTGAGAACCCCATACTCCACCTGCTCAACCCCTTCTCCCCCACCGATCTTTCCACTATCTCCATCATTTGTTTTCCAGAATGTCATACAGTTGGAATCCTATAGGGTTTAGCCTTTTGAGATTGGCTTATTTCACCTGGTAATATGCATTTACAATATTACATTTAAGTTTCTTCTGTGTCTTTTCATAGCTTGGTAGTTAATATCTTTTAGTGCTTGAATAACATCCCATTGTATAGACGTATGACAGCTTATTCATTCACCCACTGAAGGACATCTTGGTTGCTTCCAAGTTTGGGCTATTACAAGTAAAGCTGCTATCAACGTCCACGCACAGGTTTTTGTGTGCACATAAGTTTTCAACTCATGTTGGTAAATATGAAGGAGCATGACTGCTGGATCATAAAGCAAAAGCATGTCTTGTTTTGTAAGAGCCCATCAGCCTGTCCTCCAGAGTGGCCACACCATTTGCCTTCACAGCGACAGAGACTGAGATTCCTGTGGCCGCACATCCTCCGCAGCTTTGGCGATGGTGTCAGTATTCTGGATTTGGTCACTGTGATGGGGTGCACTGGTGTCTGGTTTTTATTTGCAGTTTTCTAACAGACACATGCTGTTGAGCATCTTTTCATGTGAGTATTTGCCATCTATCTATCTTCTTTGGTTCAAGGTTTATTTTTTTACCTATAGATGTCCCATTGCTCTAGCACTATTTGTTGAAAGACTCCTTTCTCCATTGAATTGCTTTTACAACCTTTTTCAAAACTCAAATTTTTAATGTGGGGCAATTTCTGTGTTCTTCATTCTTTTCTGCTTACCTGTGTTCCTCTCTGTCCATCAGTGCCACACTGTCTTGATTACTGTAGCTATGTGATAAGTCTTGGAATCGGTAGAGTGATTCTTCTTAGTGTTTTCTTCTTTTTCAACATTGTTTTAGCTATCCTGGTTCCTTAGCCTTTCAATATAAATTTTAGAATAAGCTTGTCTTGAGCTATAAAAAAAATCTTGAGATTTTTGGTAGGAATTGCATTAAACCTATATATCAATTTTGGGAGAATTAACACCTTTACTATGTTGATTTCCAATCCATGAACAATGTGGCTCTCGATTTATTTAGATTCTTAAAAATTCCCTCCTTGGTGTTTTGAACTGTCCCATACATGTTTTTATTAGGTTTACAACTAAGTATTTCATTTTTGTCAAGCAAATTGTAAGCGGTGGTGTTAATATATTTTTTTTCCATGTGTTCATTGTCAATGTATAGAAATATAGTGACGTGTGCATGTTGGTCTTGTGTCCTTGCTGAACTCCCTCAATGCTAGGGATTTTCCACATTGTCCATCCTGCCACCTGCAAATGCAGGCGTTGTATTTCTCCCTTTCTGATCTGTGCGCCTTTGGCTTCCTTCTCCTGCATTGTTTCACTGGGCAGCACGTCCAGTACGACATGGAACAGCAGTGGTGAGAGTGGGCATCTCGCCTTCTTCCTGACCTTGCTGATGCTCCTCATCAACTCAAGGACACTCGGCTTTACCACTAGTTTTTTGAGAGTTTTTATCATGAATGGGTTTTGAATTGTCAGAAGAACAATCGCTATGACCATGTGATATTTCTTCTTAACCTTTTTGACATGGTAGATTTACTGATGGATTTGAATATTGCAGCCATGCATTTATGGAATAAACTCTACTTAGTCATGGTATATAATTATTTTTATATGTTGCCGAATACAATTTTTACATCTATATTTACAAGGAATATTAATCTATAGTTTTCCTTTTTGTACTGTTTTTATCTGTTTTGGGTAGGGTAATACTAACTTAATAGAACAAATTGGGATGTGTTCCTTTTCTTTATTCTGGAAGAGACTGTGTAGAATTTGGTGTTAATTCTTAAAGTGTTTATTAGAACTCCTGAAACTCTATATCCTGTGCCAACACTGTGGGTCATAAAGGAGAGACCCTCATGCTTTCTGGGGCTTACAAAAGTTTCCTAGAAGAGGGAGTGTCCATGCAGGGTCTTGAAGGGTATGCAGAATTTGTCAAGCAAACAATACGACTCGTTTGGGAGGAGTGGCATTTTGTAAAGAGATACTACATGCACATGAAGTGTGTTTGTGTTGGGTTTTTCTGATAACTCATCATGAGATTTCTTAGAAAGTGATTTCTTTAGACTCTAAGGTTCCACCTCCTGTGGAGTGTTTTCTGTCATGGACTGGTCGATTTGTGATTTTCTTGCCCCCCTCTCTGCAGTGGGGGCCGTAGAGTCCACGGGTGCCACTGTCACACCTGTGGGTGCTAGTGATGTGGCCTGGGGCTCCCGTGATCCTCAGTGGATGCCTCCTGCCACCAGCACAGGGAGGGTGCGGGCAGACAGGAGCCTTCCAGGGCTCTTCCCTTGCTGTGGCTGACAGCAGACCCAGCCCCCTGCAGCCTCCGTCCACAGCCCTCAGGTTCCATCCCAGAGACACTTTGTCTCCAAGTAGGCTGAGTAGGGGGAAGTGCCTGCATCTTTGCAGGCTGTGAGCAATCAATCCTCTGGATCCGGTGGGAACGTTTATCAAACCTGCAGCGTTTCCTGTGGATTTCACAAGCCTAAGTTCTCTGGGAGGTGGCATGCACAGGAAATGGGGCATGCTGACCAACAGCAATTTGGTTAATAAGAATGTGTCAGACCGAGTCTTTCCTGAGTGAATCAGAGTGATCCATGTGGTCTCGAGGTGCTTGGGGGGAAGGTTTAGGACAGGTTGTTCTCATCCCCAGGTGCCCTGCGCTCTTGGCCCTTCCCCAGGACTTTGGTGTTTGCCCTCCATCTCCTCATCTCAGCTGTCCCTGTGGCAGTGCCCTCTCTCCTTGCAGTCTCTACTCAGGTTCACCTGCCAGTGCTGCCTCCCCCACCTCTGCCATCCCCCAGCTATTTCAGATCACAAAAAGTTAGCCCACTCTCCCTATATCCCTCCCCACCTAGCTTTTCTCCTCAATATTAGAGTCTTAACGTGACCTCTCAGTAGGCAGGGATTTTGTTTGTTTTGTTACCACAGTCTACTTAGCACTTAGGACAGCATCCAGTACAGAGAAGTTGTTTAACAAGCATCTATAGGATGTGCCCACGTCTCTCTTACACACCCCCTTCCTGGCCAGGTCCTGCTGAGCTGCTGGGAGGTGAGGCTCCGGGGCCTCTCTGTGTGGACCCAGCCACTGCTGAAGTCTGGGTCACACCCTTGCTGCTCCACCCATGGGGCTATTGCAGGTCCTCCAAGCCCAGGATGGGTACAGTGAGCAGCCCTGCACCTGCTGCTCTGTGTGGGGGCCCAGGGCCAGAGGCAGGTGGGAAGTAGGCATGGCGGCACCTGCCTGGGAAGAACTCCACCTGCCAATGCTGCATGCCTGTGGGTAGCTTTGTCGGGGGGGGGGGGGGGGGGGGGGGGGGGGGGGGGGGGGGGGGGGGGGGGGGGGCTGAGGGGAGGAACAGCACAGCCCTACAGGCCAGTCACTGGGCAAAGAATGGCTCAGGGAGGAACACTGGCTGGCCATTTTACACCCTTACTGAGCCTCAGGTTCCTCCTTTGTAAAGTGTGGACAGCAGGGTGGTTGGGAGCTTGAAATGAGTGTGGTGAAGTCCTCTTTGTGGGCCATGTGTCCTCTGCCGGCACCTCACCGCCCTCCCACTGGGGCTGGTAGGCCGAGCCCTGTGGGCTACACTCTCCTGCCAGGCCAGCTTCCCCCTCCCACTCTCTTTGTCCAGTATCCCAAAGCAGCCCTTTGAAGTCACCGGAACAGTGGGATAAAGGAATCCTGTCAGAGGGGGCAGTCTCTTGTGTGCTAGCAGGTGGCTGCCTTGGGTTGGAGGTTTACTCTGGAATGGTGCCAGGAAGTCAGTATGTAGGGAAATGAGTCCATTCCATGAAACTAGTGGTCTTAGAAATTTTTAACATATCTCAGTGTCACTTTCCTTATCTGTAAAAGGGGGTGTGGGCGCCGTGGCACAGGGATTGAACAAGCAGCACACCGAGCACAGAGGCAGCCTGCAGTGGCAGGCTCATACCCTGTTCCCATCCCCCGCGCTCCATTTGTCCACTAGCCCTGGTGAGGCCTTTGCAGTCCCGCAGGGCTGCCCCCACCGCACGACTGAGCAAGCCCCTGCGTTGTGGACAGGCCGTGGGTCGGTGGTATGGCCAAGAGGAAAAACATGAACAGCTGCAGTTTTGGCTCCAGGACCCTGCAGATCCTTATCAGGCTGGGGAGCTGGGACACCCACGCCCAAGGCGGGAAGCCCACGCCCTCCCGCCTGAGCCCAGCAGGCCAAGAGCCTCAGTGGCGAGCAAAGCCTGGTGTCCCCCTGGGCTGCACGAGTGCCGCAGCTGCCAGCTCCCTGCACGCCCCTCCAGTTCTCTGCAGGCTCCTGGTGCCAGCCTGTGGCTGCGGTTTCCTCGAACCATAAATTGATCCGCGGTCTTGGAGGAGGGAACACAAACTCTAGATGTTCAGACGTCATGTATGTGGTGAGGACAAAGCGGTGTGGTCCAGTCATTTATTCAGTAAGCGTTTACTGAGCATCCACCTTCTCGCGGCGCAGTCGGGATGGTAGGCACGCCGCGCTTCCTTGCCCGAGCGTCATGCGTCGTCTGCGGGCAGTGCCACCTCCCTCCCGGGTGCTGCAGAGGGTCCGTCGTGTCCCCTGACGCTGAGGGTGCAGACTGGTCTGAGCGAGGAGGAGTCGGGGACTGCAGCCCGGCCCGGGAGCGGGCAGAGGCCTGGTACCGGGGTCCCGGGGTGGGCACGGGCGCTGTGGGAGTGAGGGCCGCACGGCAGGGCCAGATTTGGGCACACGTTATGGGCAGGGAAATAGGAAGCAGCTCGAGGCAGCTGCTCCTGTGACTTCTTCCAGTGGCTGAGTCCTGGAGTGGCCGCAGGGCCTCCCCTGGCCCTCACCCGGGCCCCTTCCCTGCGCCTCCTGGGGTGGTGCCGAGCTCACAGGCCCCGCCCCCGCGCCGGCGCGCTTGCGTCACTGCCCAGCCGGCTGGATCTGGTTCCAGCCGAGTCGGGCCGGCTTGACATGCGCAGTGCGCGGGCGCTGCAGCGGGTTGCGGACGCGGAACTGGGTATACGCACCCTGGACCCGTTCGGGTCGGTGTCGTGACGCCTGCAGAGACCTGACAGCCGGGGTGCAGAGGTCAGTGCGCCGGGCCGTGGGGGCAGGCCGTGTCCGGGGAGGGGGAGGGGCGCTCGGTGCCGCCCCGCGGTGACAGGTGCCCGGCCAGGGCCGCGTTCCCACCTCGCACCCTACAGACCTCAGGCTAGGCTGGCCAGTCCCCCAGGTCAGCCTTTCCCAGCTGAGCAGTACCCCCACCTGCTAGGCTGTGGGCGGCCCCTCTCCCGCTGTCCTGGGGGTGGCCTGGTGTCCCAGGCGCTTCGCAAGCCCTTGCGTGCCCCTCCTTCCAGGGAAGGTGGGGGCGGCCTGGAAGCAGCCCTCCCTGGGACCCCAGGACCCGGAGCTCCGCGGACCCTCGGAGGTCCAGAGACCTGCGTTCTAGTCTCAGCCCCACCGCCGACCACCGTGTAACCTTGGGACTCCCTTTTCCTCTCTAGGCTCAGCTTTCTCATTCATCAAACTGGGGAGAGTGGTCTGCACTAGGTTCCTGTGCCTGCCTGCAGGGCGGTGGGTCCTTATCCCCTTTCCCCAGAGGCAGAGAACCCAGGGGCCTTGTAGACTAGGGCATTCTTGGCCTTGACAGACTCACCCCCTGTTTTGCTGCAAAAGTCCTCAAGGATATTAACCATTTGCCTTTGAAATTATTTGGCTATGAGTAACTCATTTAATTGGCAGTGTGGTTTTTCTGAATTCCTTGTCCTCAGGAGTTCATGCAAAGTGAGAAAAACCTAACCCATACATTGTTCCCAAAACTGATGAAATGTTTTTGGAACCTACATTTAACAATTAATGAAATTAACATAATGATACACTTTATAGACATTTAATGAAGCATTTATTAATTTTGATTCTGCTATCTCCTCATTTTTGAGCCAATAACTTGTTTTGTTTTGTTTTCTCCTGTAGCTCAAACATTTTTGCAGGCCCTTGGACGGCTTGCAGATGTGGTGCTACCTGCAGGCCCAGAGGATGGGAGGACCCAATGCCCAGGCGCCCCATGGAGCCAGGGTGGGAAAGGAAGGGGCCCCTGAGATGAGAATTTAGTTTGGATGTTTTCAGTTTATAACTCAAAGTCAAGGCGGTTTTCTGACAACATAAGGCAGGAAAGCCACTCAGGAAGAACACAGTCCAGAGACTGCGAGATTGAAATGAAACACACGCATGTGAAAATCTTATCATGCAAAACTGTATTTTTTTTCCCTGTGAGGGAAGCAGTGCCAGACGTGTCCCTCCTGTGCATTCTACGCAAGCTGGAGCCTGGGTCAGTGGAGTTGGGAGATGGATGTCTTTGCGCTCTTGGAATATGTTTTTCAAGCATTAAGAATCTTATTTTTGTTAAAATGGCAAGGTCAGCATTGCCAAATTAGGAACAACTGTCAGCTGAGTCCTCCAAGTTGTTGAGAAGCATGTTTGTGTGTTAAATATTACTTAAAACTCCTACACTTTACTTCTTCGCTCAACTGTGCCCGTGTGGCCATCAGCCTGCCAGAATCTCATTTCCAGTTTAAAAACAAAATGCAGCCTTTGCTTCCAAGTTAGTCATGTATTTCCACAGATGAAACAAAGTCAACTTAGAGTTTTAGTAGCTAGGAAAGAAAGGGCTTAACACCTGGAAACAATGCTGTGTGTGACCTTTGCCTCCCGTCCAGTTACCACATGTGCTTAGAAGCCGTGGCAGTGGCATTGCACATGGGCTCTTTGGCCATGCAGTGTGCAATAGTGACAGGGAGGCAGTAAATGGCAAATGGTTAGACAGTGTCCCCACGCCTAGAATCACATAGAGCCTATCAGGTAGTCCTACCCATGGATAAACAAATTGCTATACAAAAGGGGAACTGGAGCCAGGAGGCCTGTTTTACTTTCCTATATACGGGTGAAAATCAACCCAAAGGCTGAGCCAAAATTCTGGGAGGCAGTGAAGGCTGGATGCAGGGACAATAGGGGCAGGGCCTTTGGGTCCTGCTTCTGCCAATCAGTGAGCCAGACGGGCCTGTGCCTTCCCCACACATGCTGGAGCTCCCATGGGCCTGCGTCAGCTAGGCTCTCACGTTCTGTGTCCCCTGCACTGTCTTTCAGTCTCTCAGGAGTGGCCCTCAGCTTGTTCTCCTGCCCTGTCTGGAAGTCCTTGGAATAGGGATTGGATCTTGTGCCCTGCCCTTGGCAGACCCCCCACTCTGTGACCAAGGTGACCGCAGTGCTCTGGAGGGAGGCCAGTCTCACTAGCCTCCACCCAGGCCAGTGCTGATTCCAGGCCATTGCCTTTGAGCAGCAGGTGCTGACCTGCTCGCACCTGGAGCAGGGTCTCTTGTGGGCACAGCTGAGCTGCGGCTGGCTGCTAGCTTGTAAGGCAAAGGTGCCCAGGTGCCGCATTTGCCTTCCCGGTCTGTCCCCATGTCCCCATCAGTAGCACCTCCTTCTTCACCCTCCCCCCAGCACCCGGGGTCTTTCTCTGTCTGCTTGCAGAGAAGGGTGAACTCTGGGGACGGCTGGAAGATCTGTGACATCAGAAAGTGGATGGGCTGCCTGTGAAACGGTAAAGTGGGCACTAGATAAAAATAGCAACTCTCAGGATCTCAGGACTGTTTTGTTTCCAGAAACCTGACCTGGTGTCTGGAAGAGTGTTCGTCTGAGGACATACTGGGTGGTTGGTGGCTCCACTGTCTGCGTGGAGGAGGGACTGAAACCAGAGAGCTCTTCGTGCAGACGCTGGGGCCTCCAGGGGCAGGGGCAGAAGGGCCCTCATCCCTTACCCCTTATCTTGGCATTTATAAACTGCCTCACAACACAGTTTTCATTTTAATCCTTTAGTTAAAAGCAAAAACAAGTTGAGTTTCTAATATTCCTCATGGAATTCAGCACTGGCTACCAGAGGCACTTTGTGGCTACCACTTCTGTCATGTCTCATGAGTATGTTTTCTGGTTTGTTCTGGTGGTTTTTTTTTTTTTTTTGAGACAGAGTCTCACTTTGTTGCTCAGGCTAGAGTGAGTGCCATGGCGTCAGCCTAGCTCACAGCAAGCTCAAACTCCTGGGCTCAAGTGATCCTACTGCCTCAGCCTCCCGAGTAGCTGGGACTACGGGCATGTGCCACCATGCCCGGCTAATTTTTTTGTATATATATTTTTAGTTGGTCAATTAGTTTCTTTCTATTTTTAGTAGAGGCGGGGTCTCACTCAGGCTGGTTTCGAACTCCTGACTTTGAGGGATCCACCCACCTCGGCCTCCCAGAGTGCTAGGATTACAGGCGCCCAGCCTTGTTCTGGTGTTTGTTGTAACCAACCTAGGTCGCCAGTATGTGCAGCTGGGAGGGGGCTTAGTGCGCTGGGACCATGGGGAGCCTTCTCTGAGTACAGCTGTTCTGGAATAGCTGAGACTGGAGTTGGGTTTTCAGTTCTGAGCCCCCTCCAGGCAGGGATAGGGAGACTGTCCCGCTATTGGCCAAGGCCACAAGGTTTTTAAGAAGGACGTCAGTGTGGAAGAGCCTCCAGAGCTCTGGCCTGGCTGTCTTTTGGGGCCACTGCCCCAGCTGTTTCGTTGTGTGCTAAGACTAGACATAGCCTCTCCCTGGAAAGTTCTTGGGCCTTTCTGTAAATCAAAGAGCTGGGCTTTGTCAGGGATCTGGAGCCCATGTCCATGGATGTGTGTGTGTGTGTGTCCGGACAGTGGGTCCAGCAGTTCTCAACGTGTTCTCCAAGGCCCGAGTGGGATGAGATGGAGGACCTGGTACGTGGGTGGGGAGGATGTGGGGCAGGGTGGAGGCTGCCTTCCTAGGATGGACGCTGCCTGGAGGAGCTTAGCTTTCGAAGGTCCCTCCTGTGTGGTGCAGAGGGAAGGCTAGGGCCTGGCATTCTGTCCTTGTCCTTAGCCCGAGACGCATAAGTTCAGGGAGTTTGAACCTGGATGGAGGGAAAACCATGTGTGTTTTCACAAACTTCCAGCTGACAGCATGTCCTGCCATGAAGGCTGGCCACAGACTGAGCAGCGTGGGCCAGGCATTCCCTGTTCTGTCACCTGGGGGCACCTCACACATCACTTGCTTTCAGCTCCATGTCACAACTACAGGAGGTGCCAGAGCCCGCTTGGTTTTATCACCTGGTGCGTTGATGAAGCACAGATACCACTGGGTCTCTGGCCTTTAATGTTCTGACTGCAGTTTGTAGTTTATATCTTTGTGCATCCATGTGTGCACAAAGTGTGCATGTGTGGATCCCGCTTTACATGTTTAAATGTCATTCTGTGAGGTGCTGTGGCCAGAGGATCCCAATGGAAGCCGAGTCCGGGTGAGGAGCTGCCTCACCGGAAGCTCCGCAGCGGGTCGGGGCGGCCGCTCTCCCTGTCCTCCAGGAGCTCACGTGTGCCTGCCTGTGAGCGCCTCGACGACAGAGCCGGCGCCCGTCCCAGTGTCTGCACCCACCGGGACCCACGGAGACAGCTGTGTTTTATAGCAGCTTGGTGGCTCATCAAAGCAGCAACTTCTGGAACTGTTGGTGTGGAGGAGTCTTCTGGAATTACTTGTTTTAGTCAGGATATCTTGAGCCAAAAGGAAGGGGGAATCGTATTTTCCTTCCCTCTGTGCGGGGAGGGAGTAACTAAGTATCACTCACGTGTTGAGCCAAACATTTTTTCAGAGGAGGGAGGGAGGTTGAAGAATTTAACAGTTGCAACTGTACATTTGTCTGATGATGACACGTCTGCTGTGTATTTCTGATTGTTGAGAAGACCCCATCGATCTTGTGCTCTTGGAGGTGTGGAATCAGCGTCAGGACCCCGTATGTGGCCTTGACTGGTCTGCAAAGGTTGTCGTTGGAGGAGACTTGGTAGGGGCATGTGGGTGTCCTGTTACCTCCCCATGGTGTGTGCTGCTGTAATTGTCTCAAAGGATAAAGCTTAATTTAAAAAACACTTCTTCACTTTTCATTGTTTCTCAGAAAAAGTAATATGCTACTGTGAGTTACATTTTTGAATTTTCATAATTGGGGTAACAAGTCTGATTAAGGCTTAGTCTCCAGCTAGACCAAATCTCGGAAGGTGCCACATACATGGCAGGACTTGGTGGTCAGATGTGGGACTGGCTGGGGACTCCTGGATTGGGCTGGTGAGAGGCGGGAGGGGGGAGCGTTCCCTGGTCTTGGGGAGGCGCTTGCAGGTGGTGGACAAGCTCCCTGCTTCTCTGGACCTGGGTGTGTCGTCCTTGCATGAGTGGTTAGGACGACAGCTCTGGAGTCACTGAGTCACCAGTTGTCTGGGTGACTTACGGGGGACCACCAGGTGCCACTCCGCCTGCCCAGGGCTCCAGTCCTGCTCCCGTGTGAGGCACTGTCAGCACAGTGGGATACACACAATGCTCACCATGTTCTTGGTGGTTTGTGAACAGATGCCCATGGATTAAGGGCTGGTCACTCTGCCCAAGGGACCTCAGGGCACAGTTTGCGGGGGCCAGGGGCAGGGAACCAGGGCCTGGGCTGTCCCGGCTGTGGCCAAGTTGCCAAGTCTTTGGGACTCTGTCCTCACCTATCAGCAGGGTCAGGCTGGGGGCCTGTTGTGCTTCTTGCCACCCCCACTGGGGGATGGGGCTGTAGGACCCTAGCCGCTGCGGTGCTACTCTAGCAGATGTCTGGAATTCTGCTCCCCATTGCCCACACTTTCCTCCTTAGGCAGCCCCTGCGGAAGGCCGTGTTCCAGGATGCATTCTCAGCCCAGGCACCGTACTTGATGATGATTCTTAAAGCACACCTTTTCTAGTCCAGTAACTGTCAGGTGGGCTGCAGGTTCGGGGACCAGCTGGGCAGGATGTGTCCTGTGCAGCCCGACCTACTGTTGGGACTCCAGGCTCTCCACTGCCAGGCAAAGGCAGTCATGCTTTGGGACTCACAGAAGCTGAGTCCTAGGGGTGGGTGACAACTCCCTGATGTCCTGGTTCCAGCCTGGGGCCTTTGTCAAAGCAGCACCCGGTGGCCAAGAGTGGGCTGTTCAGACGCATCCACAAGACGTCAGCTTGTCTTCTGTCCTACCTTAGTGCACTGTGACATCGGTTCTGTGAGCTTAGTTCTGCCGAGATGAGGCGAAGGTATGAGAGCAGCCCGTCTCTGCCCTCCCTGGCTCGGTAAGAGCCTCTCTCTGTCCGAGTCTGATTACCATTGGGAGCCACTGCCCGGGCTTCCACCAAAGGCTGCCTTTCCTCACCAGGGCCTCAGCTCTGCCATGTCAGAACCTTGCAAATGGCTTGATTTCCCCTAAGAACTTGTAGAGAGTCCTGGCCTCTGGTCAGCCCAGGAGAACAAGACACCCAGGGGTCCTGCAGTCCCTAGGAGGAAGGGCTGCAGGGGGCAGGAGCTGAGTGCTCCCCACCCTGCTGCAGTCCCTTGTGTGTGCATGGCCTGCTATGCGCCCCTGCTGGGCCAAGGCCCCCTGAGCCCTCGTGCAGCTGAGTGTCCTTGTGGCTCTCTGAGGACCCTCCTCTCCAAGACATTTGCTTCCCTGAGGAGTATTGAGCTTGGTCTGTGACCACTGCCCTGTTAGTGGTGGTGACAGCCAAAAGGGAGAGTTGATTTTAAGGAAGCTATTTCTGTGGGTTCCATGCCTAATACAAGACATGGCCCCTGCTGGACCTTCAGGAAACTCTGGGAGAAGCAGGTGGACCCTGTAGGCCCCTTCGGATCTACCTTCCCTGTGGGGCTAGCTGCCCCACCCGAGTCCACCCCAGGCAAGCACCTGTGGCCCGTGTTTGAATCCCTGCTGCACCTCAGCCACAGCCCCATTCTCACCTCCCAGCCTCCTCCCCACAGGGCTGTGTAGGTGCCAGAAATGTGTGCTTCCTTCTTGGAGGGAATGCTAGGGAGTCCTTGGGGAGTGGTCAGAGCCTTTTGCCTGATTAGGCCCCTCACCCTTGGGAGCAGCAGCCACGCCCCTGGGGTCAGAGGCTGGGAACTGTGTTTGGGGTGCTGCCAACACACATGGACAAGGCTGGCACCACCAGAGCGATTGGGGGTGCCGAAAGGTCATACCAGGTGTCCCTCACAGTGGGTGGGAGGCAGGTGTTTTTCCCCCTCCCTGTCTCTCCCACAACTACTGGGCTCCCTAGGGGCAGCGCCATGGACCCACAGGCCCACTGCTGGGAGTCTGACTGCACAGCTGGATTTTGGTCCAGGGGGCAGATGTAGCCTGTGTGGCCCATGGCAGCAGAGACTGGGCCTGCACTGGGGTTTTGCTTCTTTTCGTGGCCAGACTTTTCATGGTGCCCAGCCAGCAGCCCAGTACCAGCCAGACTCCCTGGCAGTGTCCTTGCCGTCCTTGCCATCCTCATCCTCGACGTCCTCCTCAGCTCTGCAAACCCACCTGGACAAAACCAGACCCTCAGGCCCAGCCTTGCTGCCGCTTCTCCCCACCTGGCCCTTCCTGTGGCCGCCCTGGAAGCCCCTGTGTGGTCTGCGTCCTATTTCTTGTCAAGCAGCCCTACCTCGTGGTGAGGCTGCGAGGAGCTGTCCAGGTGCAGCCCCTCAAGTTCCCTTTGCTGTAATGTAAGTTCCGGCTCTTTCTAAGAAGGGGTGGGGGAGCTGGAGAGAGCAGCTCTTTTGTTTTAGATGATTTAGGAAGGAGCCTGTGTAGAGTGGGAACACAGAGGTCATCTGGGGGTTGGCATTTTATGAGGGGACCTGCTGGGGAGGAGGGGAAGGGGGGCCCTTGCTTTGCTGCTTTTCCTGGGGGCAGAATTGCAGGTAGGGGGGCAGGTTGGGGAGGACTGCAGGCCTGATGCCAACTTACACGTTTCCTGGCAGCTGCTGGCCTGGCTCAGAGTAAACAGGGACGTTCTGACTTTTTCCATGAAAGGTGAAGCATATGGACAGCAGCTGAGGCAGCCCCCCCTACCTACAGGAATGGCCAAAATGGCCTGGCTGCCACTTGGCACCCTCCAGCCTTGCAGTGCCTTTGTTGATTGGGAGGGCAGGGTGTGGCTGGGAAGGCCATTGCAACAGGGAATGAGCAAGGCAAGAGCCCCAGGCAGAGTGGTCATTTCCCTCCCTCCAGGGTCTTTGCTGAGAGGATCCTGTAGGAGCAAGGAAAAGGAGCAGCCCTAGCGGGTACTGGCATCGGGTACTCACACACAGCCCACCACAGGCCTTTCTGCATGGGGTGGGCGGGTAGTGAGGCCTCCGCAGAGCCTGGGGGCTGGGGCACTGGTGAGGAGGAGGGGAAGTGTCTGCAGTCAGTTAACCTTGACACATGCTGGGTTGAGCAAAGTAAAACCTCAGTTTTCCCTGTAGAACTGGCCATCCTTGTCTGAGCCAGCCCTGCACTGCTGCTCAGTCTGGGCCAGTGTGCAGTCTGCCGGGGTGGGCAGTCAGAGGGGCAGAGCCTTCAGCTGCTGTTGGTAGAGTGTGGGGAAGCCCTGAGCAGCACACCCTTCAGAGAACCCTCATCTGACCCAGAAGCCTAACGGGAAGGGTGTCCCTTGACTTGCAGGGGGGAGCAGCGTGCACAGCGGTGCAAGACTCGGACCCCGAGCTATCCCCAGAGGAGAAGAGGGTCCTGGAGAGGAAGCGAAAGAAGGAGCGGAAGAAGGAGGAGAGGCAGCGTCTCCGGGAGGCGTCAGTCACCACCAAGAACCTACCAGCCAGGCGCTCAGGGGCGGAGCTGGCCCTGGACTACCTGTGTGGGTAAGAACCGCTGGGCACGGGGCTGTGCCTCCCTTCCCAGGCTTACCTCTGCCATGACAGTAGTGTTTACTCCACAGAAGTCAGGACGTGCTACGAGTGGGGACTGGTGGGGAAGCTACAGCTTAACCATCACTCCCTGTGAGGAAGGTTCTAGAGCAGGGGACATTGGCATCTGTACCAGGCCTGTGCTGCTGCTGCTGTGTTTTAAGCAGTCTCCAGGTCCTTTCAAGAAGCCCCAGCAGAGCCATTGGTGCAAGGATAGGGACTTCCGGTTGGGCACAGTCTCCCATGGTCTGGCCAGGGTGCCCACCTCAGGGTCCAGCCCACCCAGACCAACTGGCTCACTCTGAGGAGGCCTGGTCCTGGGGTGCTCACGCATCCGCTCCTCCATTCACGTTTCCCGGTGCTGCTTGCTCCAGACACCAGCGGTGACGGAGCCAAGTCCATGTCCTTGAGAGCTCACTTTGCGGGGTGGGGAGATGGACCGCAGCGCTGCAGCGAGGCGGGAGAGATAGAGTGTGGTAAAGACGCAACTGGAGGGGGGTAGACAGCTTCAGGAAGCGGACTGTGGTCTCCCCGGGGAGCAGGGCAGTCTGTGCACAGGGTAAGGGGGTGCGAGGTCCCGGGGGGGGGGAGCGGGGAAATAGTGAGTCCAGGCGGGATGAGCAGACACTCAAGTTAGACGACCACTGGATCCCGGGAGAGTGGGTCACAGTGTGGGGCAGCTTCAGGGGTGCTGGACAGAGGCCTGTGTGGGGAGAGTTTGAAGTGGGGGACTTGAGGAGTCATTCGGGGAGGTGGATTCTGGGTCCTGTGCAGCCAGCCACCTGGTGCCCAGGAGAGCAGCCATGAGCCCTCTGAGCCAACAGACTAGAAGAGAGGACCCAGCCAGAGCCAGGCAGAGGCTGGCTCAGGTGCCAAATATTTAGTTGATGGTTTTATATAAGAATCTTTAAAGATTTGTGGAAAAGGGAGGTCAACGTGAAATTACAGATTTGTTTGCAAAGGAACATTTCTAGGGAAATAGAGTTATGTGTTCCAACAGGACTTACCAGGAAATGGGTACTTTTCCCAAAGCACCACTGACTAGTACCAAAATGCCAGCCCTGGGCTGTCACACTTGGGCATTTTTTAATTTTTTTTGGTAACAGCTTTATTGAAATAAAATTCACATGCCATAAAATCCACCCATGTAAAGTGTACAATTCCATGGTTTTTAGCACATTCACAGAGTTGTGCAGCCATCACCACAATCAAATTTTGAATGTATTCGTCACCTCAGAAAGGAGCCCCATGCCCTTTAGCCATCAGCATCCCTGTTCCCTCTGCCACACTGTGGCCCTGGCACCCGTGCATCTGTTTTCTGTCTGTGTGCATTTGCCTGTTCGGGACGTTTTATTTAAATGGAAGCACACACATGTGATCCTTTGCTTCTGGCTTCTTTCACTTTGCATGTTTCCAAGGTTCACCCAAGTTGTATCACATGCCAGGACTTCTTTTCTTTTTGTGGCCAAATAATGTTCCATCGTATGGATGTGCCTTATTTTATGTATCCATTTGTTGGCTGATGGATACATTTTGAGTAGAGCGAATAGAGCTGCTGTGTACATGTGTACAAGTCCTGTATGCACATACGTTTTTACTTCTCTTGGGCACATACCTAGGAGCGGAACTGCTGGGTCTTTTGCTAACTCTGTTTAAATCGCACGAGGAACTGCAGACTTTTCCATGGCGGCTCCACTATTTTGCATTCCCATCAGCAGAGGGTATTCCATACCGTGTGGACACTCGTTATCGTCTGACATTTTTATTACAACCATCTTAGTGGCTGTGGGCAGTGTCTCACTGTAGTTTTGATTTGTAGTCTGGTGCAGATTTAAGTCCCCAATTCGGAGAGTCCAGTAGGCAGCTGGTCCCCCTCTTTGGCTCCTCCCTGAGTCTGTGATGGACTTGGGGTGCCACCACCTCACAATAGTGGGGAAAACACACCTGGAAGCATCTCGCTGGACATGTGCAGCACATGAGTGGTACACCAGGAGCCCCCTGGGAAGGGCCAATGTGCCCTGAGCTGAGGGGACGGTTTCCTCTAGAAGTTGGCCTACTCGCTGGCTCGAGGCTCCTGAGCTTCCTCCGCCCCCTCTGGCTGCACCTCCCACCTCCGTTCCCTTCTCTGAGCTGGGGACTAACAGCCTGTGCTGGGCCTCTGGACCCTATCGTATTATGAGCCCCATCTGGACCCCCTCTTTAAAGACTTGGGCTCCTCGGGGGTGCAGGCCCCTTTGACCCTTCCCTGTGCTCATTGGCTTCTAGGCGGAGGCCGTCCTGGCAGGCAGGCAGAATAGAGTATGGCCACTCCTGGAACCAGTCTCCAGCAGGAAGGGTCTGCCCTACCCTGACATACCCCGTGGATGCCCTAACTGAGGGTTGGGGCCTTCCCATCTCTTCCTAGAGTCCTTGGATGCCCTGAGGGTAGCTGGAGGAGACTCGAAGAGGGCAGGGAGGAGTACAATCGAGCAGGCCCCTGCAGGGGAAGCAGCTTGGGTCTAGGTTTGGGGTGAGCACACCTGCCTGGTGTGGGTTTTCAGAGTCAGGGAGCTCCCACCAGTAGAAAGCTTTGAGCCAAGTCATGACAGGAGCACCCAAGAAACAGGCAGCATTGTTGTTGATACTATTGCTTCTGGAGTGTTCATGGGGCAAAAGCAAAACAAGCTGTCTGGAGCTGTCAGGGATGGGGCTCAGGTGTCCACACCTGCAGAGCACTTGGCTGCAGTCGTGGTCTGCAACCGCCACCTTCTACCTCCAAGGAGGTTTAGCACCAGCTCCCATAGGCAAGAAAGTGCTGGAAGACACTTGGGTTTCCGAGGGTGGCAGTGTTGGACTCAGGGCCAGAGAATGACATAGAAGAGGAAGGTCCATCAGAGGCCCACAGGGGGATCTGTTAGAAAATTGTTTTCTCCAAAGATGCTACTTTGTTTATGACATAGCCCCACTGTGAAGGGTGGGGGTGGGGAGAATCCGGTTGGGGTGAGGCACCGACTCCCAGCTCAGCTCACCCAGAACCTGATGGGGCCGGGGCAGCTGGTACCCGCCTCTGAGAAGATCAGGCTTCCCCCCGCACTCTATCTCTGGGCCATAGGCACCCACGTGGGGTGACTTGGCCCTTGTGGTTTCTCCTGTTCTCTTTGGCCCCCCCAACCCCTCCCCACCTGTGTGGATCCTGTAATCTACCCTGGCTTCCTGCATGGCCTCCCCATGAGCCTGCTCTGCAGCCCCCTCCGAGCCCCCTCTGCTCTAGGGTGGGCCACAGGCGCTGCCCCGGGTCACTGCCCTGGGCCCCAGTACTCTGTGCCGGGGGCTCCTCCAACCTGCTCCCCACTTCCTGGACCCCCACCTGGCCTGCGCCATCCCCTTGCACTCATGCTGCTCCCTATGCTGGCGTCAGGATGAGGCGTTAGTGAAAGGCCCCCATGTGCAAGTGCACCTGTGTGGACTGCGCAGAACAGGTAGAACCAAGGGTGGGGGGCTGTGTCCAGTGGGGCGGCCAAGGGGCAGGGGGACTGTGTCCAGCAGGGCAGGATTTTGGTTGGGAAAGATGAGGGTTGTCGCACAGCATGATGGTGTGACCATGCCTAGTGCCCCTGAGCTGTGAGTTAGGAACAGGGAGGGTGGGGAGTTTCATGTGAAGTGTATGTTACCCCAGTAGAATAATCCACAGGCCTTGGTGCTGGTTGGACACAGACACACATGTGAACGTGTGTGTGTACATGTGTGCACATGTCCTCTCCACCTGCAGAAGAGAAGCTCAGAGAGCTGATGCACCACCTGTGGCTCAGCACGTGGGGCCGGAGTGCCCCTGTTTCTTGGCTGAAGAGGACCTACAGTCCCAGCACGGGCACACGCCCCAAGCTCTGTCCTGGGCTCTGTGCTGCCTCTGCCGCCTCCTCCCCAGGAGCACCTGGCTGGCACAGGCTCCCGGTGCCACCCTGAGAGATGTGCTCGTCCCAGGGGATGGTTCTGTCCGTGGCATGAGACCACTGCGTCACGTGCTTGCTTGGGCCGTTCTGCTGCTTCTGGTCCTCTGCAGGCACCATGCAGCACAGCTGGGAGGTCACTGAGCCAGAGGCTCACTTGGGGGCTGCAGGTGTGAAGCCTGGGTGTGGCCGGATCTGGGTTGGACCAACGAGCAGGTGGACTAAGAAGCCTGGCGGGTGGCCACCACAGCAATGGGCTGGGCCATCCAGTAGGATGTGGACAGAGCCCGATGGGGCCTGTCGCTATCCCCACCTGCATCCTGTTCTGGGCCTGGCTGTTCTACTTCTGTCTGGGGCAGACGGAATTAAGGACTGCCAGGGCCACTGCCCCTCCTTTCTCCTGCCAGCCAGCCCTCAGCATAGACCCCGTCCATATGACCTGGCGAGGGGCAGGGCGTGGTCTCTTGGCAGCAGGGGAGGGACCTGGCCCACTCCATGTGTGGGGCACACAGATCCTTGATCTTCACCCTGAGGCCGCTGCCTTGGCCCGTTGCTGAGAGTCCTTCGAGGACCCCCTGGCCGGAGCCTGCCCTGCCCGTGTTTATCTCTGGGGCCTTCTCTCTGGCGCTGGCCTGAAGACGGGGAGACCTGGGGTCACAAGTTACTGTGGGGCCCCAGCCCAGGCCCCAGGCAACTGTGCTGACCACGGGGGTTGGGCCTGAGCAGCGCCCTCCCGGGGTCATGCAGAAGACATTGCTTCAGCTGCTCACCTGGCACCATCCCTCCCTTCCAACACCTCTGCCCACCAGGCAGACCCACAGCCTCTCTGCCAGGTATAGGCTGCAGAGACCACACGATGATCTGTGCACGGAGTTTACTGCACATGAGGTCGACCCGCAGGTACAGGGACAGCCCCCCGGGCTGGGACATACTCCAGCACCAGGCTCAGGGCCAGGCTTTCCACACAGACCTGCCTGGACATGGGGAGGCTGAGCAGTCACGTGCCCACTGGTCCCTGGGCACGCCCGCTATCAGGCTCTGCCATAGCATGCTACAAACCCAGAATGTTCACATCAGGGTAAAGTCATGAGGTTGTGGGGCTGGAAGAATATGGCCCTATGTCATCTAGTCCTCCATTGGTCCTGTCACAGCTGTGGATGCTCAGATTGGCCGAGGGACACCACAGAGCAAGTGCAGAGGTGACATGTCCCCTGCCTAAGAAACCTGCTGCAACTCTGCTCTGTCGCTGCCCTCAGCAGGTCCCCTCTTCACCTCGGGCAGGGGACAGTCTCCACACAAAACCCCCACAATACCCATGGCCTTGGTGTCCAGCTCCTGGGGGGTTCCTTCCCCGGGAAGAGGCTGCCCAGCTCAGCCAGCGCTGCCGGATGCGAGGTTCCTTCATCCGCATCCTGAGCTGCTTGTCTCGGTTTTCCAGGTGGGCCCAGAAGCACAAGGACTGGAGGTTCCAGAAGACACGGCAGACGTGGCTCCTGCTCCACATGTACGACAGTGACAAGGTCTGTGCGTGTTGGGCCTGACAGCAGAGGCTGCGCCGGGAAGGACTGTCCGGAGGGCCCCGTGGGGGAAGTGGAGCAGTGTCTGCCTCCAGCAGAGGCTCTATGGCAAAGGCAGGCCCAGCTCACGGAGGCGCCTGCCCCCATGCATGCCCGCGTGTCCACATGTGTGCCACCTGTGTCCAGAAGCACTTTTCAGGGCAGTATATAAGATTGGTCTCACAGGATGAGAGAAGATAGAATTTAGCAACAAAACCTGACATCTGGGAGGGGCTGGAATCTCCCATGTCTGTTCCAAGGCTGTATGGCTCACGGTTCCACGATTCTCGCAGGGCAGCCACAGCTCTTCCTGCCACAACAGCTCTCCTGAGTCTCAGTCTTGCGAGATGCCAGGCTTGTTGGTGCTGTGTGCATGCGTGTTGGTGGGTGCAGGGTGGGTGGGCGCAGTCTCTCCTGCTGTGCCTGTGTCTCCAGACCCACCTGGGGGGGTGCCCACGTCCCAGGCACGTCGCAGCAGGACACTCCAGCCTCAGACCCACTCTCTTTTGGGTTTGCTCTCCCTGAGTTGGTTTCAAGGCCAAGGTACACAAAATAGCTAAGCTGTCTGTCGTGAAGTAGAAGAATAAAGTCAGTACACATACACTTCTCAACTGCAAACCCTATTGCAAAGCCACAGCGATCAAGACAGTATGTTGTGGGCACAGGCTGGAAGACAGGACAGGCAGAGGGAGACACTTGGCCCCAGTGCAAGGGCGCTTTGCGCTGGCCAGTTCCCCTTGTGGGTCCAGGGATGAAGCTGGAGGCACCAGCTGCCCTGCCTCGTGCCCTGAGGCCTGTGCTGCCTGGGCCCCTGGCCAACTCTCATCTCCTCCCCGCCAGGTGCCCAACGAGCACTTCCCCAGCCTGCTGGCCTACCTGGAGGGACTACAGGGCAGGGCCCGAGAGCTGACGGTACAGAAGGCTGAAGCCCTGATGCTTGAGCTGGACGAGGCGGGTGCCGGAGGCCCAGACCCCCTTCTGCTGGGGAAGGCTGAGCGCGTCCGGCAGGTGCTACAGCTGCTCTCCTAGTGGGGCAGGTGGTGTGACAGGGGCCCCACCCCAGCTCAGGGAAGTCCTTGGACAACGCAGGATGCAGCCAACCACCTCTTCCTGGCAGTGGGTGCCTTCCAGCTCCACAGACCCTCCCCACTTACCCTGCTTGGTCAGAACGGTTTGTAGATGATAACAGGCTTCGCTACCTATAGAGAAGGTGGTTGCTCTGAACTGACCCAGACACGCTGGTCCGTGAACATGGCCCTCAAGCCGTGGGGAGCTGGCCTTTTGCTTTTGAGGGAAATGTCTATTTTTCTACCAGGGATGGATGTTTTAGAAGCTGGGCAGAGCTGGCTGGTGTGGTCCTCACGTTCTACTGGGCGGCCCAGTGTGGGCCGTTTGTCCCTAGTCCCCTGCCTGCGTCATGGCAGGTCAGGCTGTGGCATGTCCACCTCTCCCTGGACAGTGCCTGGCCCCGCTGCCTGGTCACAGGAGAGCCCTGTCTGGGCCGTGGGGTCAGACCATGTACCTGTGGACTCTGCTGGCTGTGTTTTCAATAAAAAACAAGCCTACTTTGGGCTGTTGCTCCTGTTCTGTGGACTGTGAGGTGATTTGCCTCGGTGGCCTCTGGGTCTGGTCACTCGCCCTCCAGCCTGCCATTTCCAGGTGTCGGCAGTGACCGTACCAGCTACGAAACACGCTAACCGCACAAAAACAGGACATGCTCTTCCTGTTCCCAACAAAACTGAGTGATCCAAGATGTGCTGTCATGGTTGGGGTGGCTGTCAGGGAGGGCCATGGTGACCACAGAGCTCTAGGCTACAGTTGGGGGTGCTGGCCAGGGCCGAGGGGGAGGCATGGACTGTGTGCTCTGGGACAGCCCCAGGGAGGGCGGAGGCCGGGTCCATGCTGGCAGCTCTGAGCCTCCTTCATGAAGCTGGACGTTCAGGCTGTTGCTGCCACCTGGGAGGGCTGTCTCTTTGCGTGGCCTGGTCGCGAATCTGTGTAGCAGTTTTCAACAGCTCTGCTTGGTCTTTGCCGCCCCTCCCACACAAGTCAGTCTCCTTCCCTCCCCTCGAACCTGGGTCAGCCTCCAGCTTCATGAGGTGCAAGTGGCCCCTAAGACGGGGCGGAGCGGGATCCACCCGGGACCTGCTACAGTGTTGTGAGGAAGCTCTGGCACGTGGGGATGCCACCTGTGGGGTCCCTGCCTTCAACCACCTTGGCCATCGCCGAGCTGAGCTGTCCCCACTAAGCCTCACTCCATGGGAACAGAGTTTCTGGGCACGAACCCTGGGGAAGTAGACGGGGAAGTGCACCCTTGATGAACTGCCGCATGGTACCAGTCACGATGGGGCACAAGTGCTGGGGAGTGGACGGGACGGCGCACACTGGAGCTGCCGCATGGTGCCGGTCACAACCCAGTGAGGCACGAGCTCAGGACCTTTGTTCTGGTGAAGGAGCTTGGGCTTCTTGGAGCCGTCGCCGGCCTGGCTAGGCTTCCCCGGCCATGGCTCTCTGGGAATTATCGCCTGAGTGGTGTTCCTAGCTGGGGTTGTGACCCTCAGGTCTCTGCTATCATGTCTGCCCATGTCAAGGGCAGGATGTGACCAGAGCCCAGGAGGTGGATCCCTTTCCATCTGGTCACCTATAACCATAGACTCTTGGGGCTGGAAGGGACCTTCAGGGTCATGTCCCCCAAGTCTCATCTGCACCCCACTTGGCTGAGGCCCCCCCGCACACACACACACACCAGTCCTGCTCTTTGTGTCACGACTGGCTGGGGTGGCCGCTGGAGATAGTATGTGAGGCGTCCAGGTGAGACCACAGGCAGGAAGGCACTTGGCACAGCACGAACCTACAGGTGAGTGAGGTGACACCTGCAGTCCAGGGTCCCAGCATCACAGCCCCACAGGGAGGCCACTGCAGAAGGGTCTCATGAGGCAGAGCCACCAAAGAGGGCCTCAGGCAGTCAAGAGTCAGGGCATCCAATTGTTCTGGAGCCTTGAGGCATCTTAAATAAATACACCAAGAAATTTGCATGGAACTACAGGTGGAAAAAAAAGAAATAGGTAGTGACAGAAGATCTGCAAACTACAAAGAAGGGGCAGATAGTTTTCAAAGAATCAGAGTTGGTGGGTCAAGAACCATGGCTTTGGGTTTCCTGGCAGCCAAGTCAAAAAGGGAAATGTGATGGGTACCAAGTCCTCATCTTGGGTTAATGGGAAAATGTCTTGGAGACCTGAGCCTCCGTCACTTCACAAATGTTTCCCCCTCAGGTGGTCATGAGGTGCCAGTCTCAATAGCGGCTCCCTGGTGGAGGTACAGAGGGTGGTGACATGGAGATGTCACCTAGGGCAGGCTGGCTGTTGAGACCTAACTTGAACCAAGTGCAGAGGACCAAGCCATTCCCCAAAAATGGCACTCCCTGGTGAGACCCCAGGGGCAGCCCATGTGGGACCCTCTGAGCACCTGGGGCAGCGTGTGCCTGGAAAAAGCTGTGAGTCTCTGGTTCCTCCAAGTGTGTGTGTCTGACTCGGGCCTGCAAACTTCCTGATAGTGGCTGCTGTCATCCCCTTCCAAAGCCCCCCAGACTGGAAACAACCCAATGTCCATCAGCAGGTGGATGGATAAACAAAGTGAAGGTTACTTGGCATGCAAGGGGAAGAGCTGCTAACGCATGCAGCCGAGGGGAAGGTCCCAAGTGATGGGGCTGAGCCAGATGCCAGACAGGTGGGGATGTACCATGCAGGTCCAAAGGTGGCAGGAGACCCATGATGGCTGGAAGCACATCAGAACATACGTCAGAATCAGTGGAGAGAGAGGTTGAGCCTGACCCTGAGCTCACCGAGGGCCTGTCAGGCCGCAGAATCTGGGGCTGCTTATTACACAGCAAGGCGGACAGATATGCTCCAAACTGCAGACACCCAGGCCTCGCCTTTGATTTCACAAGGGCCTGCGTCCCGGGAGGGTGGGGCAAAGAGTCTGCCCCGTGATGGGGTCAGCCTCTGGGCATCGCGTGTAAGGGCTGCCCAGAGAGGCCCTGGGACGCCTGGCTGAGCAGCGCGAGCCTCTCTGCCCACTCAGCAGAGGCCCAGCCAGCCCCTCCTGCCACCTGCCCCCTTCCCCTCACCATCCAGCGTAGGAAGAAGATGCCCCTCGCTGAGGGAGTGTGGCGGTCACCTGGGAGGGATGAGAGTACCGAAGCGGAGGAGGGGCTTCCAGACTCCTGACTTTCCTGCACGGTGGAAGGAGCTTCAGGACATGAGCCAGTCCCTGAGCCAAAACCTCTGCCCTGTGGGATGCGTATGTGCCCGGTGGGCACGGGTGTCGGTGGCGTGAGGGGTTAACCACCTCCCGATTTGCAGAAGGCTTTCTCTCCTGGAAGCCCCGCCAGCCCCGAGAGTTTGTTCTGCGGTTTGCTATGGCTCAGGGACTGGGTGTGTTTCGTTGACTTGGGGTATAATGTGAAGCTCGTGTGCGTGGCTGGGGGCCAGCCCTGGAATCAGAAGCAGATCTGGCGCCAAGAGCTGCCTGCCCCGCCCAGAAGTTTCCTTCTCTCGTGACCCAGAGGCAGGTCCAGGATGGGCTCTCCCCTGCCAGCTGTGAGGATGCCTCCAAGGTTTGCCCACGTCATCGGAGCTGTGGCCTCCGTCCATCTGCCCCTCCCACGACACCCACGGCGGCTGCTCCTCTCATTTGTGCAGTGTGGAAGCCCAGCGTGTTCACTGAGCGCCAGCTCCCTGGGACACAGGTCTTCACAGGTGAATGGACAAGCTCAATGCAGCCCACCCACATGGTGGGATATCATTCAGCCTCAGAAAGGAAGGAAACCCAGACACCCTCCAGTGTGGGTGGACCTTGAGGACACTGCTGATCACAAAAGGACACATCCTGTGTGATGTCACTTAAATGAGATCCCCAGGGGAGTCAAACTCACAGAGACAGAAAGTAGCACAGTGGGTGCTGGGGGTCCGTGTTTCATGGGGCAGAGATTCAATGTGGGAAGAGAAGGTTCCTAGGTGGTGAGTGAGGGCTGCACAACGCTGCGATGTGCCTAACGCCGCCCAGCTGTGCACCTAATCGTGGTGAGCACCGTGCTGTAAACCTAGTTCGTATTTTATCACAATTGGAAAAAACAACACTCAGCAGTGAGGCTGGGACAGCCTCTGCCAGGAGGACCCCGGGCCTCAGCCAGCCCACGTGGGAACGGTGACTGTGCCCGGTCCTGCAGTGGAGGAGGCAGCCTGTGGGCCCCCAGGTTTGGGCCTCACCTAGCCTCCCTCCCCCCCAGTTCTCCACGGCCCTTGTGAGTTGTCTTCGGCATCCTGCTCATGCCTCTGGAGTGAGTTCAATAAAGCTTTGACTCCTGCTCACGCTGTGTTCGCCAAGTTACGCTTTTTCACACCTGAGCCAGTTGTTAAGACTGCCTATTTGGGGGACCCTGCTGCACTCCCGCAGAAGGAGTCCATGGTCTCATTAGCCTGTTCCTTCACGAGTGAAACTGGGTGAGAGGTCTCTTGAGTCGGGCCTGTCGGGGAGCAGGGATCAGATGATAGGTCAGCAGATTCGTCCTCTGAGCTGCCTGACAGGTCCATGTCAGGCAGGCGCCAGGCCCATCGCTCTGCTCCAGCATCCTGCGTGTCTGTCGCGGGGGAGCTCCGTAAGGCAGGGGTGAGAAGGACCAGTGTTGCTTCCTCAGAGAGGCCCTGGGCGTATTCACCCACATCACCTGACACCCGAGGCCATCCCAGCCGTAGCCACCATGCCCACCGCACAGTGACTCGCCCTGGTCACAGCCTGCAAGGGTCGATACCTCCACCCTGCCAGGCTCCCTGGCCAGCGGCCTGAACAAAGGCCAGTTTCACAACGGGTTGCCAGACACGAGACAGGACCCAGTGAGGTCTGAATTTCAGACAGATGGTGTGTTGGGTATGTGTGTCCCTTAGAGGCCCGAGTTTGAGAAGTGTATATCTTGGGTGTGGGGGAGGATGGAAGCTTGGAGGGGCTTTGGGCACGTTGGGGCCTTGGTTTCCCCATTTGCCTGAGGGTCCTGTGAGGTTGACGCCCAAGCTCTGCCATCACCCCAGGGGACCCCAGAAGCAGCTGGTCCTCCTGGTGGGTATCCCTGCCTGGCCTGGCTTCCACTGAGGGGTCTCTAGTCTCCCCTGGCCCCCCAGCCCAGATGCTAGAGGTTTGCCTAGGGCACCCCTGTTCCTCCACGACCCCCACAGCCCCAGACCTGAGAAGGCCAGCACAAGGTGACTCTCTGGGGTTGAGGCCTATGCTTGTCCTCTCCCTCCACAGCAGCCACCACTCTTCCTGTGCCCCTTGGACGGATGTTCTCAGCCTGGGGTGCCTCAGCGCCCTGCACCCTCCCGACAAAGCGTGTTGGTCTCCAGGCTGCCATCACCCACTTTGCAGATGCGTAGAGTGAGGCCCAGGTGATAGGGCAGCTCCAGGCCCTGGCAGACAGGCAGACCAGAGAGCCTCAGGCTTCAGTGCCACCCTTGGAGGTACACATGGCGATGTGGGGGAACACAGGCCTGGCCTTGCCTCCTTGTCCCCAGCATGCCCAAGGTGGCACCCAGTGACTTAACTGGAGATCCCAGCACTGCAGATGGACCACCTCCCAGACACAGCCCACAGGAGCTTCTAGAATGGGGTGGAGCCTGCAGGAGCCCCAGCCAGTCCCCCAGGGTCTAGCCGGTACAGACCCACATACTGGGGACACTTGTCTGAAGCTGGGCTCTGGCTGGATGTTACCTAGACCAGCTGCTGGTAGGGAACTGGATGAGGTGGGGAGGCGTAGCTGGGGTTGTGGGGGGCGTGCTGCAGACCAGGCAAAGGGGGATCCCGCAGAGCCTGGCAGAAGGAGGCCTGGTGTAGCCAGGGACAGCTGCTGATCCCCTGGGGTCTGGGGGGTCGGGAGGACAGTGAGGGGAAGGGAGCCCACCTCTGCTGGGGCCTGGCTGCCCTGGGGATACAGGCCATAGGGGGAGGGGTCTACAGTGCCTGGGGTGTGGCACCTGGGAGGGGTCTCAGGAGGACCAGGGCCAGGATGGGGCTGTCAGGGAGGGAGGGACACCCTGCCCCCATGGTGCCTGGATGAAGGCTGCGGCCCCCACTGGGAGGCTGCTCAGGACACAGTGGACACCATCCGCAGCCAGAGCTGCCCGCCTGGAAGACGCAGCCCTGTGGTTGCTGCAGGTGAGGTGGGAGCCCAGCAAGGGGCCGATGAGGGGCCGTCTGCCTGCCCATGCGTCCGCAGGGACCCAAGGAGCACTCCTGAGCTGGGGGGGCCTGGTGCTGGGGACCTGGCCCCTGGCGTTTGCTCATGGAAGTGACCCTAGGGCCTGGGCACGGCACACAGGGCCTGGGCCCGTGGCCGCATGGTGAAGGCCAGGGCGGGAGTGGTGTCCAGGGCTGCGGGGCTCACCCCGGGCGGGGGCAGCAGTCGGTACCTCTGGAGGAGGCCGGCAAACAGCAGGAACAGCTCAGTCCTGGCCAGGCGCTCGCCAACACAGACGCGGCGGCCTGAGAGGGAAACCAAGGCATGGAGTGGGGTGTGCTGGGCCTGTTCCTGAGGGGGTGGGGACACCCCCAGGGGAGGGGAGAGCAGCCCCTGCAGCCCTCAGTGCCTGGGGCTGGAGTCCTGGAGGCCCCAATCCCAGGACACCCACAAGGGCCACTGTACCTGCAGAGAAAGGCAGGAAGGCCTCACGCTTCACAAACTGCCCGTCCGCGTCCAGGAAGTGGCCCGGGTTGAACTGGTCTGGGGTCTGCCACTGCGTCTTGTCCAGGAGCACTGAGGTCAGCAAGGGGATCACAGGAGTGCCCTGTGCAGGAGGAGTGCAGAGAGGGCCCTGGGCTGGGCAGCTCCCGACACAGCCGCCCCACCTGGTGTTAGCCCACCACACTGTTGACAAGCCTGGGGCCAGGGAGGCCAGGTGACCCTGGGACACGCGGAAAGAGACCCCCAGAAGACCCCTGGGATACACGGTGAGGACCCTCCCAGGACACACAGCAAGGACCCCCTAGGACTCACAGGGAGGACCCCCCCCCAGGACGCACAGGGAGGACTTCCCCAGGACACAGTGAGGACCCCCAAGGACACACAGAGAAGACCCCCAGGACACAGTGAGGACCCCCAAGGACACACAGAGAAGACCCCCAGGACACAGTGAGGTGCCAAGGTCTACAGCTGATGTGGGGTTGGCACGAGGACTGTGAGGCAGGGCACACCTGGCTGAACCCCTCTCCTGCTCCCGACAGGGCAGCCCTGCAACTCCAGGCACCAGCCCCAAGGCTCAGCCTTCTCGGGCCCACCCTGCAGGGGGGACGAAGGCTGGAGCCCAGCCTCCCACCTTGGGGAGCAGGTAGCCGCCCAGCTGGATGTCGGCCGCTGCGCACCGGGGCACGTCTGGCAGGAGCGTGATGTAGCGCTGCACCTCGTGGAGCACGGCGCGCGTGTACGGCAGCGCATCCTGGTCCTCTGGCCGGGGAGGCCGCCCGGGGCCCAGCACGCGGTCCAGCTCTTCCTGCACCCGACCTGGGCAGGGTGGGCACCCGTCAGCGGGAGCCTGCACCCTCGGCCCAGGGGCCCCACCGCGAGGGGCCTCACCTTGCACATCTGGGTGCCTGGCCATTAGGAGAGCGGCCCACTGCAGCGTGGCAGATGTGGTCTCTGTCCCGGCCATGACCATGTCCAGGGTGCAGGCCACCGCATTGGCCTCGGCAAACAGGCCCTGAGGGTCGTCCCCCTGCAGAGGTGGGGACAGAGCTTGGCTGGGGTTCTGGGTTCAGTCCCAGCCCTGAACCCAGGCCAGCCCTGGACAGGAGAAGACAGGCTTGGCAGGGAGGACGGAGAGCCCTGAGAGCCCCGAGTTCTGCCTCAGCCCCCACTCTTGAATGCCCACTTCACGGATGAGGAGGCTGAGGCTCTGAGAGGCCCCCAGCCCTTGGTGCAGAACAGACACACCTCCCCAGCCCCACTCCCCCAGGCTGGGCCCTCTGGACTCCACACAGGCCTCTGAGGGGAACTCTGGCCTCGCCCACACCTGGCCCTGCTGGGTCAGGGCGTCCATGTAGCTCTGCACGGGGTGTCCCCCGGGCTTGAGGGGCCGCGGCGCCGCCAGCAGTGTCCTCAGGATGGCGCGGATCTCCTCGATCTTGCGCAGGACGGGCCGGTGCAGCTGCAGCAGGGCCCCGAGCCAGGGGTACATGTTGAACAGCTGGGGGCACAAGGAGAGACAGTGGGTGGAGTGAGGGGCGAGTCCGTCCACCAGCAGGTGTGTCCACGTCCAGGGGCTCGTGCTGCCCAGGCTGTGCTGGCGGTGGGCGCTGCCTTGTGGGAGGACCAGGGGCTCAGAGGACACCCTCGGTTGTGTGTGGGGGGAGACACCTGGCGGGACAACCTGGGTAGGCCTGTGCAAGTCACAACGGGCTGCCTGTCACCGAGCCCCTCCACGTGCAGAATGGGCGAGATGGAGGGGAGGCGGCCACCACTGTGGAAGTGACTTGGACCTGCTGTGAGTTGTGGAAGAAGAGCGTGTGCAGACTTTAGCATGGGGCTGGCACCAGCAGGTGCTCGATGAAGGCCACTGCCACTGGCTATGCCCAGTACAACTCACCTCCCCAGGACACTGGCAGTGGCCGGTGGCAAATCCTGCATATCACCCCTGTGTGAGGAATGTTCCGTTGCCCTGGCTGCCCTGGTGGAGCTGCATCGAGCCCTGCGGCCTCCATCCTTGGACAGCCCAGCTCCCACCAGGAGGCAGGGCCGCCCTGAGGAGCCGCGCACCGCTGCGTCCTCAGCCTGGCTGCCATCCCCATCACACCAAGGCGGCGAGGGACCATGAGCTCTGAGCCCATGGAGATACAGATGTCACACCTGGACGCGTATGCTTCAGTGAGTGTATAGCTAAATGTGGTGATGGCTAAAAATACCAAAACTTTAAGTTTTGAAGAATGAAATGTACACCCCGGACCCCGGGAGTTCTGAACATCAGAAGGACCAACTTTTGTGGGTTTGGGGCATCGTGAAGGACGATGACAACTGGAAGGTGCCCTGGCTGTCAGAGCGGGGGCCGCATTGCGTGGAGTCCACAGCCCCGGGAAGAAATGCCTGTTTCCCGCACTCTACCTTCCAAGGTGCGCCTGCTGCCGATGGGGGTGGGGGAGGTGGGGATCCCTGCTGCGGAGCCCCCACTTCCCGGAGAGCACAGCGGTGCTCGGAGGCCAAGCGATGTCTGGCGGAGGGATGGCAACCTGAGTGCAGGATGCTCTCTATGGGACAGGGACCTGCTGGGTGCCCCAGTCCTGCCTCCCACCCATCTCAGGGCACTCAGCTCCCAGTTCCATTCCCCCACCCCCGAGGCTGGGGCAGTAACCTCTCACCTGCAGGCCAGGGGACCCCAAGAGGACCATGACCTCATCAATGAGACCCAGCAAGGACACGAACACGGGATCCTGGTAGTCAAAGCGCTGGCCGAACAGGAGTGCGAAGGTGACGTTGGAGGGGGCCCAGCCGAGCAGGGCCAGAGGGAAGGGCCGGCCTGCAGGACAGACCTGAGTGGGCGGGGGCCGCGGGGAGCCCCAGCAGGACCAAGGGCCGGCGTGGGGCACAGGCCTGGTCATGGGCTCAAGAAGGGGCGTCTGCGACCCCCACCCACCTCCGAAGCCGTCCAGCTGCCCCACCAGGCACTTCAGCTCCTGCAGAACCTTGTCGGCCACCGGCCACCGGCCCACGCCCAGGCTGTGCAGGGTGCGCACCGTGAACTGGCGGGCGGCCCTCCACCGTGCCCCAGATGAGAAGAAGATGCCTGGGGGCAGACAGGGCGCCCGGTGAGCCATGCTCCCCTCCTGGTGGTGCCCCCCAGGTGGCGCCTGCAGGGAGGGGCTGACCTGGGCGGGGGGGCCTGGCTGGGGCCTCACACCATCCCCACTCCCACTCTATGGGTTGGCCTGGGCTGGCCCTGGCCCCTCTTGACTTGAGATGGGAAGACCCTAGCCCACTGGTCCCTGGGGCACCTGGCCTTTGTGGACACCGAGCTGGGGCTGGGCCTCCCCCCGGCAGGAGCCCCGCACACCTACCCCCGCCCCGCTGGATGAGCTGGAAGATGGCGATGGGGGGCCGGTCGGCCAGCGCCTGCCCCGTGCCCACCAGCGCCTCCCTCACCGCTGCGAGCCCCGTCAGCACCACCGTCCTCTGGCGCCCCAGGTGGATGGTGAAGACCGGCCCGTACCGTTCGGAGAGCTGGAGGACCAGCAGGGGTCGGGATTACATGGCAGCCCACCCTGTACCAGGGGTGGAGGGGGGCGAAGGGCAGTGTCCAGCCTGGAGCCCCCCAGCTCCTCCAGGGAGGGGGTGCCACCGCTTGCTGCTGGGCGTGGCTGGTGTGGGTTTTTCTTTTCAGCAGAAACTCTTGGAGGACTCTTTTGAGCCCCAAGACCAGACAGCACGGTGGGGCCATCTGCTGGGGCGGCATGTTCTTGAAGGCCAGGGTCTGTGCAGAGGGCAGGCCTGATGGGCCCAGGCCCTGAGACCACATGCCCTCCCGGCCCAGCTGGGCCCATGGCACCCCTAGCCCACAGCAGAGAACAGTGCAGGGCCAGGGCCACAGTGGGTCTGGGGCTCTGATCTTCCAGGCCTGAGTGAGGACTCAGAACAGTGATGTCAGGGCCACTGGGTCGGGGCTGCCCTCTGCCCATCTTACAGAGGAAGGACCAGGGCTCAGGAGCAGGAAGTAAGCACTGCTGGGCACATGCACGCTGGACGTAGCTGGACTTGGACCTGGGCCTGTCAGCTGCCTCCTGGGCCCCCACACACTGGGTGCTGGCCTCAGGGGCCCTGGAGCCTGGCGCCCACAGCGAGGTGGGGCCCAGAGGGCCTGTTCCAGGGAAGTGGGGGCTGCCTCTGCCCCAGCTGCTTCGTGGGCCATCATCAGTTCCTGGAAGGGAGCCAGGGGCCCCCCTCCTCCCTGCCTGGGGGAAGTCACCAGGCAGGTGCACACAGGCGATTCTGGAAACAGGAGCTACAGCTAGGGGCCTGGCAGGTCTCTGGCAAGGTCCCCAGAGACCAAATGGGGGCTGCTTTGGGGGATGGCACACTGTGCCTGTGGGTGGGGGGCAGGGCTGGGCCACCGGGGCCGGACAGGCTGTGCCCTGCTTCACCCCTGGCCAGCTCCCGCTGTGGGTCAGAGTGGCCTGCCCTCAGCTCCAGCCCCAGAATGGAGGGACCCCCAACAGGTCTCCCCCTGCCCCAGGGCACCTCTGCTGCCATCCAGGTTCTGTGTCCAGACAACAGAGCACCTGCTCTTCTCTCTCTGCAAGCTTTTAGCAGGCAAATGCTGCCTCCTCCAGGGAGCCCTCCAGACTCCCGCTCGTCAAGGCTGCTCCCACCTACCTCCATCAGTGACCGGTCCTGCTGGGACACATGCAGCAAGTGCAGGTTCCCCACGAGGGGCAGTGGGCGAGGCCCAGGGGGCCATCGGGGGGCTGGGGAGGGGTTCCGGGCACAAGCGCAGAGCAGCCCCCAGAGCCCCAGGAGTCCCAGGAGCAGCAGGAGCAGGTGGGCCATGAGTACTGCGGTGGTGAGGCCCCAGCTCCCTCCTGGGCCCCGCTACCCTCAGCTCCATGGGGCCTCCCTCCAGGGAGGGCGCACCACGCCCCACCCACCGCCACGCCCCACCCGCCGCCACCCTGAGAATGTGGAACGAGCAGTTTGCAGGCGTAGCCCCAGGCCCATGTGGAATGTGGGGCAGGGACGGGGCCACAGCGCCACCCGTGCTGGGGTTCCTGCACCCCCGTGGTTTGCTGGGGGAGGGGTGTCCAGGGAGAAGGACACTGTTCTGTCCCCAACTCGGTTGGACCTGCCAGTCCCAGCCCCTCTGCCTTGGTCTCCCTGTCAGAGCTGGGCCCGAAGCTTTGGGGCCCCGGCCTGGGTCTGAGGGAGGAGCCCCCACCCTCTGCAGGCTCTGATCCAACCCGGGGGACCCTCCCAAACATCCTGCGTACAAACAGCCCTGCGCCTCGTGCCCAGAGGGGCCGCAGACAGGAGTAGAGACCCCGGGGCCTTCAGCGGCTTTTCAAGGGCTGCCACCTGGGGATTGGGCTGGGTTCAGACCCCTCATATTTCTGTGCCCCACTGCTGTCTCCTAAACCCTGGGTGGGGCTGGGGAGGAGGCGACCTCTGCGAGGGGTGGCCGGCTGTTGGCAACAGAAGTGGCTGGGCCTGCTTTGTGCTGCCTGCCCCGACAGGAGCAGCCCGACCCTGTCACAGCGGGCCAGGCCCCTCTCCCTCCCCTCGGGGTTGTCCCCGGGGGGCCATCTGTGCCCCACACAGACTGCAGAGCAAAGGCAGTGAGTCCCTCTCCTCTCCCAGGCTTGTCCCCCTCAGTCAGCCATGAACAGAAGCCCCAGCTGCAATTGCACACCTCCTGTGACGGGGAGCTCACTAACCGATCCTGTTGTACAGCCATGGGGCCAGGGCTGGGCGGATCTCTAACCTGAGGGATCTCTGGGCCATTTGTGCTGAGTGCCTGCTGGTACCAAGGTGGCTACCAGGTGTCCCGGCCCTGGGGGTTCTGCCTGCCCAGTAAAGTTCACTTAATTCATTCAGGGAGCACTTACTGAGTGCCTGTTGTGTTCCAGGCTCTGCTAGAAGCTAGGGCTATACGGGGACATGTCAGAGGCAAGAAGGCAGGGTCTACGTGTAGAGGATGCGGAGTCAGAGCAGGGCTGGAAAGAGGAGTTGGGCTCTGCCAGGCTCACAGGGGAAGGGCATCTCGGCAGAGGGAACAGCATGTGCAAGGGGGGTCGACATGAGGAATGGGAGCTGGGCGGGCACAGAGCACCACTGGAGCCATGCCTGGGGCTTAGGCAGGGAAGGCAGGATGCAGGGCGCTTGGGGGCCTGGGGACAGGGGTCCTCCTTCAGGTAGGTGAGGCCTGAGCACAGGAACAAGCCATGCGGGGCACTCAGTCCCGGTCTCGGTGCTGGCCCACTGGGCACCTGTGCACCCCAGGGGCAGGCATGACCCCTGCTGCTCACAGCGGTGAGGTCCCTGTAGCTGCTGCGGCAAAGTACAAACTGGCCTTAAAATAATAGCAAGGTAGGCCGGGTGCAGGGGCTCACACCAGTAATCCTAGCACTCTGGGAGGCTGAGGCGGGTGGATCGCTCAAGGTCAGGAGTTCGAAACCAGCCTGAGTGAGACCCCTGTCTCTACTAAAAATAGAAAGAAACTAATTGACCAATTAAAAATATATATACAAAAATATTAGCCGGGCATGGCGGCGTATGCCTGTAGTCCCACCTACTCGGGAGGCTGAGGCAGGAGGATTGCTTGAGCCCAGGAGTTTGAGGTTGCTGTGAGTGAGGCTGACACCATGGCATTCACTCTAGCCTGGGCAACAAAGTGAGACTCTGTCTCAAAAAATAAAAAAAAAAGAAAAAGAAAAACAATAGCAAGGTAGCAACCAATGCGCCCTCTCACAACCCTGGAGCACAGGAGCTGAGGCCACAGCCCCGCAGCACTGGCTCCTTCTGAGGGAGAATCTGCGCCAGGTCCCTCTCCAGCTCCAGGGCCATCGTGGCCCATAGCCGCCTCACTCGTCTCTGCGTTGGTCTCACGTGGACGTCCTCTCCGTGCTGCTCTGAGCCTTCTTTTCTGTGTGAGGACACTGGTCCTTGGGTTTGGGTCCACCCTGATCCCAAGACGATCTCATCTAGAGAGCCTCACCTTAGTTACACCTGCCAAGACCCTCTTTCCAAGTCAGGTCCCAGCCGCAGAGCCCAGGTGACATGTCTTTCGGGCCACACTTCAACTCACTGCCACCATTGCCAGCTCCCTGCAGACGCGTGCCCACATCTCGTCCTGGTTGCTCAAGCAGAAGCCTAGGTTGTTCTGATCAGACCCGATTAGAGGCCCCGGCCTGAAGCCATGCAGAGCAGCTGGCTCAGGTCACACCCGGCCCTAACACCAGAGGTGGGGGGTGGGTTCCCCCAGAGGGGTTGGAGTCAGAGAGACCTGGTTCCAAACTCAGCCCTGTACCTGTCACCTGTGGCAGGTGCCAGCTTTCAAGGATGGCCACAGCAGAACCTCCGACCACATGCTGTTTGTATAACGCAACGTTGTTCTCCCATTGAGAGGAGGGGTCTGTGTTCCTGGCCTTGAATCTGAGTGGACACTTGTGACCACAGTGGAGGCAGTCATACGTGACCTCTGAGGCTAGATTACAAAAGGTGATGCAGCTGCCACCTGGTTCTCTGGGGTGCTTGTGCTCAGGACCCAGCCGCCATGCTGTGAGGAAGCCCATGCAGCCCGTGGAGGTCCACAGAATGGTGGCCACGCTCCCAAACCACAGCCTGTGCCAACTTGCCAGCTGCATGAGTGTGCCATTGTGAGTGGGTCCTCCAGCCCCACTGATGCCACATGGAGCTGTCTCCACCAAGACCTGCCCAAACGGCAAGTTCACGAGCAAAGCAAATGATTGCCATTAAGTTGGCGGGTTCGTCATGCAGCAGTAGGTGACTCACACCCTGGCTGTGCACTCCTAAGCAAGGGGTGTGACCCCTTTGAGTCTTCCTTTCCCTGTGTGTGAGATAGGATAATACCTGCCTAACTGAGTTCGTTCATCCAGAAACTATTAACCGAGTCCCTAAAGTGGCCAAGCGCTGTTCTAGGCCCTGGGGACATCGTGTGGAAACTGCCTAGCATATATGTGGTTCAAAGAAGGTTCCTTCTCCACTTTTCATATCTGTGAACAAAAAGAAATTCCTTCCTCTTCTCTCCCAGCTAAAGATCTTGTATAAAGCAATAATCATTTGCCAGGGACCAGTCAGTTAAGAGCTAGCTGTCACCTCCAGGTCACAGGGCCCTTGGGTTTGCCAGACCGGGAGGCTTAGCGCGGTCTCCAGGGAGGGGTGTCCTTTCCTGCTGAGTGGTCTCCAGTTGAGTGGGAAGCTGTTTGCCAAGCAGTAAAACCTGCTGCTCAGAGCCCTGAAAACGTATTAATGAGTAACGCCGTGTGCAGGCCCTGGTTCCAGCCGGAAGACGGCTGTTTGTACCACAAGAACAAGGTGCAATTTTCCTTTTGTAGTTTTAAGTGGGTTCAGAGCCCCAGGGCGATCAAAGTCCTGACAACCCAACTGGGATTTCCAGCAGCCCTGGGCCCTCCCTTTGGGCCTTGGCAGTGAGGTCCCCGCTGCCCAGTGGTCCACAAACATTTGGTGCCCAACAGGCTGGCTCTGGGCACACAGAGCAGAATCCAACCCTGACGCCTTCTGGAGCAGCCCTCTGCGCCAGGCTTGAAGAAGGGCAGGCCCTGGGGAGGGGCTGTTAGGACTCCTCCGCGGGTATTTGTCTTCCTGCCTCTCTGGGAAGTTGCTGGAGTTGGCTCCTCCCAACACTCGAAGCAACAGTACTGTTGGGTCACTTCAGGGGTTGGGGGCGAGAGGGTTTGTCCTGAGAGGCCCAGTGGTGTGCTCTGCGTTGCTGTGCATTGGTTTGTGTAGTGCCAGGGCCTGGCACTCGGCTGGTAGTTGGCAGTTGTTAAGTGGGCAGGGGGTGGATGGCAGCTCTCAGGGCAGGGTGCGCAGGGGGTCCCCAGGGAACAGTACTGGGCAGAGACTGCAGGGCAAGAGTGGGGGGCTTCACTGAGCCTTAACAGCAATAATAAGCAAGTGCCAGGGGCGTCACTGTTTATCATACACTTTTATTCTGTTACAGGTTGAATCGGACTCCCCCAATTCCTATGGTGAAGCCCTAACCCCCAATACCTTAGAATATGACATTTTTTGGAAATAGGGTTGTTGCAGATGTAACTAGTTAAGATAACGTTATTCGGGGACCCTAACCCAGCATGACGGTTGTCCCTATAGAAAGGGACATTTGGAGACAGGCACACAGAGCACCGGTGGAGGTGGAAGCAGAGACAGAGACGGGTGGTGTTTTTGGAGCCGCGGAGCACCAGAGAGTGGCGGCGCCGGCAGCGAGGGGCAGACCGTCCCTGAGCCCACACCTTGGCCCTGGACCTCCGCCCCCAGAGCTGAGAGCAAGTTTCTGGTGTTTGAGCCGCTCAGCCGCGCCTGGGCGAACGCACGCTCTGTCACAGGGTAGTTCTCACCCGGCTCCGTGCGGACGCGGAAGCCCGGCCCCGGCGGCTGTGTGTCCTCGGGCAACCCGCGCAACCTCTCTGAGCCCATTTCCCCATCCACACCGGATGGCTTCTGGGCTTCTGCTGCCGGGTTGCTGCGAGCGTCACAGGGCACAGAAGAGCGCCGAGCAGCGCCTGCCCTCCTCGGGGTCCTCTGGGCCGGGCGGGGCCGGACTCCCGGACCGGGCGGGGCGGGGCCTGCTCGGCGCTCGGCGCTCCCGGGGCCTGCTCGGCGCTCGGCGTTCGGCCGGCCGCCCTGCGCACGCTGCGTGTGGCGCACTCGGGCTCCGGCGCAGCAGTCATGTCGACCGCCATGAACTTCGGGACCAAAAGCTTCCAGCCGCGGCCGCCGGACAAGGGCAGCTTCCCGCTGGATCACTTCGGTGAGCGCCGGAGGTCGGCGGGCAGCGTCGTCCGTCCGCGGGCCGCGCGCCGGGTCTGGGGTGCGGTCGGGGTGCGGGTTTGTGGGGGTATACAGGTCTGGCGTGGGTGCGGGCTTGGGATGCGGTTTGGGGTGCCGGTCTGTGCGGGTGCAGGTCTGGGGTGGGTGCGGGCTTGGGTTGTGGTCTGGGGTGCTGGTTTGTGGGGGTGCAGGTCTGGGGTGGGTGCGGGCTTGGGTTGTGGTCTGGGGTGCTGGTTTGTCGGGGTGCAGGTCTGGGGTGCGGTCTGGGGTGCTGGTTTGTCAGGGTGCGGGTCTGGGGTGGGTGCGGGTCTGGGGTGCGGTCTGGGGTGCTGGTTTGTCGGGGTGCAGGTCTGGGGTGAGTGCGGGTCTGGGGTGCGGTCTGGGGTGCTGGTTTGTCGGGGTGCAGGTCTGGGGTGTACCCTTAATATTTTACTGGACTGACTTTACTACATTGTAGATTGGTTTTTTCCAGTGTCACCTTAATCATGTTTCTGAAGGAAACAAGTTTTGAAAGGAAAAGTAGAACAGTTCTTAAGGCTGCTGTGCAGGTGCATCGTGTCACACTTTTAAAAGAAGACACTTTTCTTTTTCATTCTAGGTGAATGTAAAAGCTTTAAAGAGAAATTCATGAAGTGTCTCCGTGACAATAATTTTGAAAATGCTTTGTGCCGAAATCAGTCAAAAGAATATTTAGAATGCAGAATGAACAGGCAAGTACTAGCTAACAGGACTTTCACCCGATTTCTCCAACCAAAACATTTTTTTCCCCAAAAGGGTGTTGCAGCAGGCCTTATCATATCAGGCCTGGGTTCAACTTGTGTTTTTTTTTTTTTTTTCTTTTAATTTGTTTTTCAATCTGTCTGTGCCTTCCAACAACTTGTGTATTTCAGAACTGTAGAAATGTTTGCCCTTAAAAAATGAAGCTTAGCAGATGAAATTGTCCTAAAAGCTGTTTAGCAATCCTGGGAACCTTTTCTTGAGTGACAGCACTATACATGATTGCATTCCTCAGAGCATTTTCTTTCCAAATTTGGGTGCTCCTGATCTGTCATTAAGGTTTCAGAATTGTACATTATAAAATGCTCACTGAGCCAACAGATTGAGGGTTGTGGGGATGCAGTTTATTTCTTTCACATTTGCAGACCGTAAAAATATGCACTGTGTTGTTTTGTTCCACATAGAGCTGTTTGCAGTGTAACAGGGAGGACAATAGGTTATTTAAGACAGGATGAAAGATGAGTGATTGTTCTTGTTTTAACTAGAATTCACCAGAGCTCACTTTTTTTTAGTTGACATACAGAGACAGCACACTTTTAAACAAAACAAAAACATTTCTAACCATGATCCATACAGCTTTTACTTAAAACAAGAGCTATTTTAAATTTAATGCAAAAAAGCATGTGATGTATAATTGAATAATGGTGATGGGAACTTTTATTTTGCTTTTCGAGGGCATAATTAGCTCACTAAGGAATTCAGTCTTCAGACACCCTTGTCCCTGCTGAAGACAGGTTGACATTAACCAGTCCCCTTTGAGCTCCCTTTACATCTTCCCACGATGTACTCAAACATTTCCCTCAAGGAAAATCTCTTGTACCTTTCACGCCATACCTGTGTTTGAGACATTTGGGACTTTAAGGGTGATGGGCCCTCTCAACAGTGTGGCTCCCCTGTGGCTCTTGTTTTGAGGGCCACACCGGGTCCTGCCCTTACCATCTTTAAATAGCATGTCAATTGGAACCACATGTTTAAATTACTGTCCAGATTGATGAAGCTTTAGGAAACTGAAAGTAAGAGAATTTGTTCTCGTGCTGCCAAGCTTTAGGGGCAGGGTTTGCAGTGGGTCTCTGTCTGGGTGTGACAGTGCAGTCTCCTGCCTCTCTCGAGCTCGGTGTCCTGATCCCAGGGCAGTGAGGAGAAGATGTGGGTGCCGCCACTGCGGGTAGTTTTACTGATGGGCCAGGCAGCCTGGAGGGGAAGGTGTGAGGTGCACTTCTGATGTGGTCGGTATTTTGACCATAGGGTTCTGGTCGGGTGGGTGCTCACGAGAATGGTCAAACGCAGAGAAGCGGAGGACAGCCTGGCATCCGAGCTCAGTGTCCAGATCCCACACTCCTGCTGCTTCACCCCCCACCCCATTTTCTTCCTCCTTTTTTTCCTCGTGTACTGAAATCCCAGATGTTGTCTTACCCCCACTTACTTCCAGGTGCATCTTTTAAGAAAACAGACAACAGTAGGATTTTCAAAGTTGTCTCATGGTGAGTCGGACCATGTTGGCCTGATGTGAGAACATATATGTGTTTTAGATGACTGCACTTTTTTATAGAAAAAATTAAGATTAGGATACCAGCAATCCAAGTTGTTGGCGAAGACAATGACGAATGCACATAGGAGCTAAGATCTTAAACCTCCATGACAATTTAGAAGTTCAGTGTAGGTCCCATCTTGGGGATGTCTTTATGACATCCGCTGGTGTGGCGGCTGCACACCCACCATCACAGAGGGCTCAGGCCGGCGCCAAGCAGCCCCCGGAGGATGGGGACCCCCCCACACTGGGTTGCTGGGAGGGTGAGGGAGAGCATCCTCAGAAGGCCCTGCCTAGTTGAGGGTGAGCGTCAGTGAGTGTTCGTTGTCACTATCATTGTCCTAAGAATATGGGATATGTAAAAATTCAGTTGCACTGAATTATGAATTTAATGCCTCAGAAATGATGTCGCAGAGAGATCCCCTCTCTCTCCCCACTGCACTCCAAGCCCCTCTCTCTCCCCCTGTGCCACGCATGTAAACTGGCCTGTGGTGTTGTCCTGGCCAGCAGAGAATGCTTGGAGCCAGTGTGTGGCCATGTGCCTAGGAGACACCAGCAGGGCAGTCACTGTCTTAGATTCTGCCGTCTGGGCTTGAAGCTGCTTGCCTGGCCACAGGTGTGTGAAGGTGAGCAGACATGGGAGGAGTCCGGGCACACTCGGGTCTCTCCAGGCCTGACTCGCCACCTAGTCCAAAGCTCTTCTTCGTCTTTCTGACATGAAGGGATCTTCTCAAGTAGGCGGCACCTACCAGGTCTCCTGGGGGCCCAGAGTAGCACGATGGCATTGCCACCAGGGCTTCCCGGGTGCCACGCCCCGGGCTGCCAGTTTTGTGTTAAATCCAGAGTAGACGCACTAGCTCACACCTGCGTCGCAAGAACACGGAGCTGGCAAGGGTGGCTGGCGTGTGCCCAGGGCCGGGGCTGGCCTGAGGCTGCGGGAATCTGGCTGCTGGAGTCATCCGGCAGCTTGGGCTGCCTCTCTGACACTGGTGTCATCCTCCACTCCCCAACAAAACAAACCAACAAGGTCCTCTGCCCTGGACTGTGAGCCCTGGCAGGTAGGAGAGGTGAGAGGCCCAGCAGGGCACTCAGTGTTGGGCGTCCGGGTCTTTTTGGCTGTGACTAAACACACACAGTGGAGGCTGGCACACAGGTGGTTGTAGAAAAGGGGCCATTGTGTGGGGTCGGTGGGTGGGGCCGGGAGCAGGACCCCACCTTGGCGCTGGGCTGTGCCACCCGAGCCGGAGTGCGTGGAGCTGCGTACCCTTGTTTGAATAGCAGGGTTACAGGTTAGGCTCATGAATCATTAAACTGGCTTCTGCCCTCCTGCCCCCTCAGGTGTGTACTCACAGCTACCCGGCGGCCAGGTGTGAGGAGTTCTCAGACTCCTCGCTGTGTGTGCCCAGCTGGGCTCCGCCCTGGGCCCTGGGGCTCAGGCCCTCCTGTGTGGACATGTCCAGCCCTGTCCTCACCCTCCACAGCTGCCCTCCTGAGTCTGCAGGTGCACCCCTGCCCCAGCAGGGCCGCCTCAGAGAGCCCCTCAGGCTCCCGGCACTTGGAGTGTGACTCTGGGTGGCACGTCCACATGGCCCCGTGGGAAGGGTGTGGCCCAAGGGCCCAGGCCAAGGGGGCTGCTCTCTGGGGTCCGTTTTCCCAAGCAGTAAAGTGGGGATGACAGGAGCTCCAGGTTTGGGGGTGAAACGATGGCCTTGTGTGGACACCCGCTGGCAGCCCTGTGCCTTCTGTCCTGACAGCTCCTCATTTTTCTTCTAGGCAACTGATGGCTCAGGAGCCACTGGAGAAACTGGGATTTAGAGATTTGATAGATGGAAAATCGGATACAAAAAGTGAATTTTGATGAGAGGAGCCTTGGGCTGTGTTCAGCGGTCACCTGCATTGGAGGACACTGCTACCTCCTTCGATCCCGGAGGCCTATGCGGCTGTGCCCTGGCGTGAGCCTTCAGGTGCCATGAGACATTCCGGTGGAGTCCAGGTGGACAGTCCCATGGAGACGCCTCGTCACAAGGGAAGGGGCTTATCTTGTGAAGCTCCCTGATTATTTTCAAAAGTTATTACTCCTTTTAGATCCTCGTTTTCCTATCAGGGAGGGGTTTGATCCTTAACCCACATGTGGGACGGGTTCCCAGGGAGGCCCCAGCGGGGGTGCGGATGCAGCGTGAGTCTGTCTGCCACAAGGACCTGGGCCCTCGTGCAGCCCTGGGTTTGTTTGCAGCACTGAGTAGCTTTTCAGTACCAAAGTGCCAGATGTGCACAGACCTCAGCCTGCTCTGTACACAGAGATTCGGAAAATAACCATTCCCTAGCACAACGGGCTTCCTTTTTGTACTTAAATTTATATATGCCAATTCATTTCCTTTTTTAATAAAACAAAAGTAGAATACAGAAAGGGAAGTGAGAAATCATTTGGCTTTGGACATATTTGACTTCTTGATTTTTTTCTGGTTATGCCTGAACACTGAATATCTTTATAATCAAAGGGTCATTTTCTGATCTGTATCAGACTATTTAATAAAGCTAAATATTTAATTCTAATAACTCATTTATTGTAATTGAAAAATAGAGCATCAGTCTGTTTGCACTTAGCTTATAAAGGCCTTCTTCTGCATCTCACTCTGAGGCCCCACACTTCTGTGTCGGCCAGTGCTTGCCCGGGGCCCTCCGAGGATGTGTCGGGGCAGTGGCCTTGCAGCACCTGGTGTCCAGGAGTGCCTGGCATGGTGGTTCTCAGCCCCAGCTGCTGCTGGATTTGCCTGTGGATCATTTAAACATTGCTCGGTCAGGATGTCTGAGTGAGTTTGATGTGGGCCAGGGTCCAAACTGTGGATGGAATGAGAGTGCTGTGCATATCTGGGCCTGTTTGTCCCCAGACCTGGCCCCTGTCCAGGCACTACTGGGAAGGGGAAGCCCCTATTTGGTCGGTGACAGGGACTGGTGAGGGGGGATCCCGGGCATGTCCTTTTCAGGCTGCGACTCTGGTGGGGTTGTCTTCTCCAAGCCCCAGCTGGTGGGGACAGCCAGCCAGCTCTGGCCTACAGGTGGCAGAGGCTTCTCAGCCCATGTCCAGCCCTCTGCATTAGAGGCCCTGTGTTCCTGTCCCACGTGGTGGCCTTTCTTGGTTAGACCCCTCATATCACTTACCCCCACGACTGGGGTCACTTCCGTATGGCCCGCATCATTGTCACCATGTGCGTGGTCACTGTTCAGTATTTGACTCTGCCGTACTCTAAGAGTGCTTAGTTATGAAAAGTCCTGATCTGTTTCACCAGACCACACTGAGCTATCAGAATATCGTGTACGCGCACATGGTGAGTTATTGCAGCACCGTTTGTAATTACAAGGTGCTGAAGCCACCCGGATGCCTCACGCACAAGTGGTTGCGTGGACAGCCAGGCACCCACCCAGCAGGCTCTGCTGCAGCTGTGCGCGGGAGGGGTGTAGGGAGGGAAGCGGAGCTGACGACCGGAGCAACTTCAGGCCCATAACACACTGCTAAGCAAAGAAAGCAAAGTGCTAAGAGCATCTAGAGTGCGCTAACAAGGAAGGGCTTTAAGAAACTACAAATACCTGCCTCTTGGTACAAAAGAAATTCAGGAAGGGTAAATCCGAAACTTATGAGGTCACCAGCCGGGTGGGTGGCTGCCAGTGATGCTCTGGGGTTCCTGGTGGTGGTGGTCCGGCTCTGAGCACGGTGACATTTCACATTCTCAGAAAATAAACCAGGATGTGAAGGGACCCAAACTGCAACACAGTAGCGACCGAGCCGGTGTCACAGAGGCACCAGCCACAGTACCTGCCGTAAGAGCCAGGGACAGAGAGATCCTGTCCCTCTCCTAGGTAGTAAGTTCACATGGACGCCAATTCTGAAACTATGTGTGTTTTAAGATGGAAAGAAACTAAAAATATATGTGGATAATGAGGTACAGGTATATCGAATTCCTGGTTTTCTAGCTTATAAGGTAGCTAGATATAGAAATAGATATGCAAATTAGCTGGGCATGGTGGTGGCACCTATAGTCCCAGTTGCTCGGGAGGCTAAGGCAGGAGGATTGCTGGAGCCCAGGAATTGGAGCCTGCAGTGAGCTGTGATTGCACCACTACACTCCAGCCAGGGAACAGAGTGAGACCCTTCTTAAAAGAAAGAGAGAGATACAGTAGTCACCCCTTATCTGCCCAGAACAGGTTTCAGGACCCCCAGTGGCTGCCTGAAACAGCAGATAGTGTCACATCCTGTATCTACTGTTTTCCCTGCACACACACACCTGTGATGAAGTTTGAGGTGTGACCGTAAAACTAGCACAAATCTCTTTTTCTGTCTTCACCGTTTCACAGGAGATTTGTTTTTACCGTAGGTGGTGCCCACTCAGCACAGGATTTGTTGTTTTCTGCAGTCGAGCACTGTCACCATCACCTACAGGAAGCACTTCACAGCCTCTCTTTGGTGTAGCCGAATTGCCAGCACCTCTGCTCTTGCACTTAGGGCCCTTGTCATGAAAAGTGAGGGTGACTGGGAACAGCACTGTAACCCCATGGCAGCCACTCTGGTGGCAGAGTCTCGTAAGCGCTGTCCAGCGGCTCCTGGAGACACTGGATGTAGGACACATGTCCCAGGCAGGACAGAGCAGGATGGTGCAAGATTTCACACCACTCGGAGTGGTGCGTCATTTAAAACTTAGGAATTGTTTATTTCTGGGGTTTTCCATTTAATATTTTTGGACCATGGTTGACCCAGGGTAAGTGAAACCAAAAAAGGTTCCACCCCCATGGGGTGCTGTCAGGGGTGTGTGTGCGTAAGCTGGGCGGGGAAAGTGCTAGTGGGCCCAGGATGTCGTGTGCAAGAAAGTGAGGAACTGCAGGAAAAGATGACAGAGCTTGTTGAAAGAACACAGGAGCTCCCACGGCCAAATCGGGGACAGTTTGAGCAAGACAGTAAATAATGATTACAGTGGGTTACAGCCCACGGAATAAATCAGTATCCATAAGTCTGTACTGACACGAATTAGGGAAAGGGACAGTCTCCCTTATTCTGACTGAGGTGGAAGAAATGAAGGGAACAGAAAATCGCTGTTCAAGAAGCCGCCGTGAGGATAGCTGCAGACCAGAACCAGCAGTGACGTGAAGCGCGGCGCCTGCTGAGTCTTGGAGACCCTCGAGGTGCCCAGTGTTTACAAAGGAGCAGTGGCGATGTCCCCGTGGAGGTCACCTTGGCCAGAGGAGGTAGGCTGATGGCACAACATCACCTGTGGTTTTCTTGCCCAAAATGGGTGATCGGAGGGGACATCAGACAGACTCAAACTGAGGGATGTTCTACAAAACAATCGCCAGTATGTGTCAGCAGTGCTACATGAGATGTTATTTGGGGAAGCTGGTCTACAAACTTCCCTAGTTTTGCAACTCTTTGAAAGTCTGAAATTATTTTGAAATGGAAAGTTAAAAAAAAAAATATGCATGGAACCCTTTGTAGTTGACCTTTCTGTATACAAAATTGAGTAAATTCTCATTTTGAAATGAACTCAGTGAATTTCAAGTAGGGCTGATGCAGACATAAATGATTTCTTACCAGGTCAGGAGAAAGGCAGTGACATGGCCCAAAGGCAGTGCCAGTGTGGCCAGTGGCTCCTTCACAGGGAGCAGCAGCTTCCTGGCACTGCCCTTGGTTTGCTAGGCCTGGGCTGTTAAAAGTGTGATGCCTAAGAGTCCAGGCATCTTGGCTCCCTGCCATAAAATAATTTTGGGTAGTTCATTGCAGAGAATTCATTTTACTTCTCATATGCACTTGTCACAATAAACCAATAGTCTTGTTAGGAGGTGCCCAAAGACAATCTCCAGAACATTTTCCAAGTGTCCTTGGGCATGAGATAAACCAGGTAAGTCATTGCAGGCGACTGCAGTCCCGGCCCCAGAGTAGCCTTCTTGGGAAGGTGACGACTGACCCGGACGCCTGAGGACCCCCTCCGTGGTCTGGCTCCAGCAGCCCCTGGGCTGACACATTGGGCCTCATTCACACAGCTCTCATCCCGGGAGAGCTCGGGCACGAGGCCGGGTCCCCTGTCCCAGCTGGGGCTCCCTCCCTCTGCCTCTCTGGCATGTTCCACTTGGGCTTCACGAGCGAGTCAGTCTCCCTCTCTGAAGTTCCCTGTGTCACCTGCCTGTTGCTGAACTAAGGAGTGGTGCAAACTGGGCTGAAAGCAGCACAGTTTATGACTGTTCTGTAGGTCAGAAATCTAAAACGGGTCCCCAGGACCCATCCCCTCTGCCTCATCACCTCAGCCAGCTTCTTGGGTGCCTGTGCTCATTGGCAGGTGGCCCGTCCCTCTGTCCTCATCCAACAGCGCAGCATCTGACCCTCCTGCTTCCCTCGTTACAGGGACCAGGTGATCGATACTCCAGGGTGGTCTCCCCATCTCAAGACCCTTAACTTAATCCCATCTGCAAAGTCCCTTTGCCATGGAAGCTGCCATATTCACAGGCTACCAGGATGAGGACATGACGTCTCTGGGGACAGTATTCTGCCAGCAGCACATCGGCAGCTGTTCGTGGAGGGGCCCTGGAACAGAGGAGGGTCCCCTGGTCTGAGGCCCAGTGGCTGCTGCAGAGCTGGGGACTTAAGCGAGTGCCTGTGTCCCCAAGGGAGCTGGGCAGCTGCAGGGGACATGGTGCACTCCGGGCACTGCACGGGCTTCTCTACATCATCTGTAGCAACTGAGTCCTGGATGGGATTTCCTCGGGGCTCAAGTTTATTAAATAAATCCCATCTTTTTCTGAAATCTTTGGTACTTGCTTAGCTGCCAGTTCTTGCTGGGAAATGACACAAAGAATGGCTTGTACTTAATAGGAACAGAAAATGTTTAAAAACAGCCACTGCATGTGTGGCACGATCCTGGTCTTGTAACATGCTTGTCCATCTAGACATGTCCTAATTTCACACAGATACGGAGAGAGGTTTATAACACTGCACAGCAACGGTCAGCGGTACCCAGGTGATGGAGTGTTTGCGGGTATGTGGTTTCTTCCCTGTGTTTTTCTTTATGACTACATTTTATAACAAGGATGTATCATTTTCATGGAAACAATAAAATCATTAGTTCAAAAAAGCTCATTGTGTTGAGTTGTAATTTTATGTCTTCTCTAAATTACAAACCTATGGATGTAATTTTATATTGTCTACGAATCTAGCCCGTCAGCATATTTCTCCTGGTAGACAGTGTGCTGGTGTTTGTGTTGGGATGCAGCAGGGCGCTCGCTGGTTTCCGCAAAGCACGCAGAGCTGGTGGTGGGGCAGACGTGTGTCGCATGCTGGACAGGAGGGAGCACAGCTCAGCTCCCTGCGGACGTCGTGAGAAGTGTGAGGTATTGGACACGCTGCTCCCTTCCCCCAGGAGGCTGGAGAGGAGGGACAGGCCACACACAGGGCTTCTTTTTGCAACAGTCTTCACCTGACATAAAGGACTCCCATCTGATGTGCATCAGCTCACCCACCTTGTGCCTAAATCAGACATTCTAGTGATGGTAATATGTTTATGGAAGAGAAAGCAGGAAACACTAAAGAACTTTCTATTAAGCCACAGAACAAGTGACTTCGTCGTGTGTGACACTGTGAATTAGGAATCTCTAGTCTCTTCTGGAGGAATGAAATCAAATCTTGCAGCTCTGCGCTGAGTGTTGCAGAGTGAGGAGAAGGCTCAGAGAGCAGAGAGGTGCCTCCCAGGGAAGGGCCCGGCCTGGTGCTGGCGTCGCAGCTGGGCTGCGTTAGCTCTGTCCTGCTGGCGGCCATGGAAGAGCATTAGCCACCACTTAGGTTCATTAGGGAAAACACGCATCACCTGGCTGCGCCCGGGATGCTCGATGAGACGCACGGAGGCATTAAGAGACCATATTTGGTAGTGATTTGAGGTACTGATGAGTTTTATTCCTGGAGCTGAAGGGAGGTGCGGGCAGTGTGTGCTCCTCACCGGCGACCCTGTTCCCACTGTGGCCACGCCGGCCCACCTGGGCTGAGACGGCCCGTCACGTTCAAGTCGAGGCAGAGCGGCACAGGTTCTGCCCTCAGCGGTGTAGCCAGGGGCCTCTGATGACTCAGCCCCTGGAGGGGTGAAATGACCGACTGACTCTGAGGGTGGTCAGTGCCCTGGCGGATCTGCAAGTGAGTCCAACCTGTGCCTGCAGCCACCTGGAAGGCCTCGGGGATTTCTCAACCAGAGCGGCAGGGGACTGCGACTGGTTCAGCACCTCGAGGAGGCTTGGCGCCCGGCAGACTGTTTACTCAAACACCACCACCACCACCACCACCACTCGGCCAAGCAAAGCTACCCTCCCCACGCAGAAATCCGTGAACTTGGTCAGAGAAGAGAGACAAAAGCAGGAACAAGAGCAAGCCGGCTTTCCTGGGGCAGGTGCCAACGGAAACTGCCTGGGGAGACCCTGGCCTCGTGCAGACAGCACTGGTTTGTCAGGGCCAGCCTTGACCCGGGTGGCCTGTAGATGTCCTTGGGGGATGGCGGTGTCCCCATTCATGGGGATGCTGAGCTGTACCCTTCCCAGAGAATGACCAGAGGCTTCCCACGCCAGTCCCTGTGCTGCCCGGGTCTGCAGGGCCAGGTACGTTGAGCAGGGATGGGCGCCCTTGGGACTCTTGGTGGAGATGAAGGAACCGCACGGCCTCTTCCTTTTGGAAGAGGTTCTCCAGGGTTCTTTCCAGAGCAGCCCCTCTCGCCAGGCCCCATGACCTTCCCCAGCTGCCAGCCCGAGAAGGCAGGCCTGGTTTGCCGGTAGGTTCTCCTGGGACAGAGGGGAGTGACCTACCTTGTGGCACAGAGCAGGCCAGGGCAGGGGCATCGCTGGTTCCCCGCAGGGGCCCAGTCTGGCAGACCCCCGGAGGTGCAGAGTAGGTGATTCTGAGACCAAAGTGAGACCAGAGAGAAGCTGTCCCGGGAACCACCTCCCCGGTGAGGCCAAGGCCGTGGGCAGGAAGGAGACTTCCTCACCAGGTGGGCACAGGGGCAACTCCCACAGTTGGCCTAAGAGCTCAGAGCCCCGTCAGGAGCCCGTCCCGAGGTGTGACGTCTGGACTGGACCCCAGCTGTGCTCTGCCCCGAGAGGAGGCGCTGAGCACACGTGTGTAGTCCTAACAGCAGGGAGTCCAGGCAAGAGGTCTGGATTTGCAGGGGGGAGGACACGTGCCAGGTTGGCTCGCTGAGGCCAGGGGCTGAGGGGCCACCCTGTGTTTCTGGGCAAGAGCCCCCCGGGGTGGGACTCCAGGCCCACAGCTCTCCTGGAGCTGGTTTCCTGCGGCCCCTCTGCAGGGCTCAGCTGGGAGACCCTAACTCATGGAGATTCCCCAAGCCGGGATTCTGTTACCTTGCAACCTGGATTCACATAACGAAACAGACATCGGGGTGGGCAGCCGGTGAGAACCCTGAACTGCCAGGGAGGGGCTGTGGTGGTGCTGTGGATGCAGGGGACACGAGGGGAGGACCAAGAAGGTCCACAGAGGGGTCTCCTGGATGGAGATGCGGGGCGGGGGTCACCAGGCCCAGGCGTCTCCTCCGCAAACTTCACTCAGGTAATGATAGTGGAGGCTCTGCTGGTCTTCAGGGCCTCCGGCCATACGGGCTTTACAAAAACTTGGCAATTGGCGACTGGGGCACGGATGGAGCCAGCCCTCCCCCCATTAACCGGCTGGGTCAGCGCCACTTTCCAGGAAGCAGAAACGCTGCAGCCTGGTGCCCCCTGCTGGGAGGTGGCGACACCACAGCGCCTTAGGAGGGTCACCTGGAGGTGCAGGGCCAGGTGGGGGCCATCACCTGGACGCACATGGGGCAGTGATGTGTGCAGCTGGCCTTGAAGTGCCAGGAGCTAAAGGTGCAGTCAGGGAGGGGCTTCACCCCAAGGCCCTGGACCCTCCCGATGTGGCAGCTGGCTGGGGCCCCGGGGGATTGGCCGCCCACACACCCCTTACCCCTGTGCCAACTCCGGTTTGGGGGGAAGAGATGGGGGAAAGGAAAGAGAGAAGATGGCTACTTAGATGACAGATGGAGACGATGGCAGGTGACACACGACAGTTAGATGCAGATGACAGTAGGCAGATGATGGCTGACATAGGTACAGATGATGGGTGGGTGGAAACAGGGAGGGAGATGGAGTGATGACACACAGGAGGGGCCTCTCTGTGTCCCCTGTCCCTGTCCCAGGCCTGTCCTGACCTGCCGGCTTGCAGGCTCAGATGCAGCCCAGAGGCCACGGCTGTGTGCAGTGGGCAGAGCCAGATATGTTGCGAGCTGCTCCCACGCCCCTCCCGCCCCGCCACGCCCCTCCCGGCCGCCACGCTCCATGGGGATGACAAGGCTTCCTGCCACCTCAGTCTCGGGAGGGCAGTCAGTGGGGTCCCTGTCTCTGGCCTTAAGAGACCCTGCCTCAGTCTCCTTGTCAGCTGTAGGTGCATGAGGTCAGCCCTCATAAAGCCACTGGGGGAGGAGTGGACCCTCAGTGGGGCCTTGTGGGCTCAGTTCAGGGTGACCCAACAGGAAAAGCTACTCAGTCCTTATCAAACGTGGGGGCTGGTAGGTGACCACGCTGTGTCTGGCCCTTCAGCTTAGGACCGTGTGTCAGGTTCATCCTCGCAGCGTGTGGTGGAACAGCGTTCCCCGCATGGACACGCCACGCTGTCTGTCCATCTATCGGCTGGCGGACACTTGTGCGGTGTCCGCTTTTGGCTGCTGCGAACAATGCTGCTGCGAACGTTGGCGTGCGAGTCTGTGTGGACGTGTCCTTCAGCCCTGTGCACACCTGGGCTTGCGTTTGCCAGTCACACGTTAACCAGGAGCCGCCAGACTGTGTCCCCGGAGGCTGCCCCGTTTGCATCCCCACAGGCACTGTGCGAGGTCCCGGTGTCTCCCCATCCTCACCAGCGCTCGCTGTTGTCTGATCTTTAAATGCTAGCTGTCCCTGGACCCCTTCACGTCACCTGCTGCACGTGGGGTGCATCTCACTGTGGCTGTGAGTGGCATTTCCCTGGCGACTGACGATGTCAAGTGTCCTTTCATGTGCTCACTGGCCATTTGTGTCTCGCTTGGGGAAACGTCTGTTCAGATCCTTTGCCCGATTTTCAGTGGGGCCACTTGTCTTTTTATTACTGAGTTGTAAGGCTTCTTCATAGGTAATTGTTTCTTGAGGTTGCACCAATCTGCGCATGAATCTGCTGCCAGGTGGTTGTTGCGGAAGGAGACTGGGCCGGGGCAGGAGGAGACTGGGCCGGGGCAGGAGGAGACTGGGCCGGGGCAGGAGGGCAGCCCCAACAGCCCACGGGGAACCCAGCCCTGGAGCCCTGCTGGTCCCAGCCCCACAGCATGGCTGCCGGGAGCCTGTGTCCGGGGCCTGAGGGGTTGGGAGAGGGTGGGCTGCTCAGGCTGCTGTCGGCCCAAGGTCTTGCGGGCAGCTGGATCTCCACAGCCCACCCTCCTCCCTGCCTAGACGTCATTTCTCTTTGGGAAACTAAGCAAAAAAATTTTTTAAATTCTATGGGAGCAAACCTATGTGCTCCCATCACCATGGAGAGGCCCCAGCCCGTCCTTGGGGCATCCCTGTGGACCCCACCTCCTGCGGGTCCCCGGGTCCTGCCCCACTCCCAGAAAGTGGCACCGAACTGGCTCTGCAGGGCCGATCCTGGGGAGTTTCCTTCTCCCTCAATCCTCTCCTGGGCAGAGCTCTCTAGAAACGCCGCGGGCCACAGACCATCTTTCCTCCTGTTCTCTGTTCTCCTTTTGTCAGGAGTGGGCGGCGGCTTCAGGGCAGCGGCAGGAGTTGCTGGGGGCGAGCTTGCTTGCTGTAAAACAGGAACTGTCCCCCCGCTGGACTGTCAGGTCTCGCTCACACTGTGCTTCCCCTACTGGGAGTTGGCTCCTCGGGGACCAAGCTGTCACCCTGTGCACACTCGGGCGTGCAGTGCAGGCCAGGCCTCACAGCCCCAGCCCCCTCCTCAGGGGAGGCCCTGGGGTCCCTTCTGTGGGCCCGGCTGGGAGGAGGGGTGGAGGCAGGCCACCCCCCTGGGAGGGCCTGGGAAGCCAGTGAGGCTGGGGGCCCAAGGTCTGGGCCAGTCCCTGCATGGCTTCCATCTTGCCTAACACTGGCTGACCCTCGAGTTGCTCAACCGGGAGCCACCAAGCCATGGGGGAGGGGAGCAAGGGTCCGGTTCCCGCTCCTTCCCCACAGGCGTTGGGGCCAATTCAGTTGAGTAGTCCTTGCGTGGAGCCATCTGGGATTATGGCTGCGACCTCAGAAGGCCACCCTGCAACCCTCAGGCTGAGATGCTCAGGCAGACTGTGAGGGTGGGCAGATCCCAGCTCTGCGTCCAGGCCGTGGGGACAGAAGGCAGTGATGCCAGGGCCCGTGTGGCCCCCGTGGTGTGGTCTGCCCAGCCCTCTCCTGGGTGGCCTACCAGCTGGGCCCTCACCACCGTCCTCTGTATCTGTGCTCTTGGCCCCCGTGTGGACCCCCTTCCTGGACCTTGCGTTTGCTTTGGTGGCCCCACCACCCCAGGGCACCTGGAGCAGAACCTGGGGGCCTGACTCCACCCCAGTGGCCTTGGCACCACCAGGCCGAGATCGATGCCTGGTCCCTCCCTAGGGAGCATGTCCTGTATCTGCTCCCCTTCCATAGCTGTGTCCCCCACCCTGATGTCTCCCCCAGTACCCCTCAGGTCTCCTCTGATCCCCAGCCCCTCAGGACAGGGTCCAGCTGCCCAGGTCTGACCTCGAGAACCTTCCACCCTTGCAGCCATGTGAGACCCGGAAGTGTCAGGCCTGAGACCTGAGACCTTTGTCCCATCATCTTTCTCGCTTGCCCGCAGCCCCCAGGGAGCTGGTGCTGACCTGGGCCCGTGGCTGCCAAGGCTCTCCGCGCCGTCCTCCTCGGGACGTTGGCTTCACATGGTTGGGGGGGGGGGACTGTGGGGTCGCGTGCATCCGCCCAGCAGGGCAGGAGCGGCCGGATCCAGGCCCTGACCAGGGCTTGGCACTAGGGGACGGGGTCATTTGTGGGACCTGTGGAGCTCGCAGGAGGGTGGCCAAACCAGTGTCCCAGAAGGGAGAAGGCAGGAGCAGAGCCCCTGCGGCTGGTGTAGCTGAGGACAGTGGGGCAGAACTTGACCGGGCAGGCCCCGGGGGCCGGGCAGAGGGGCTTTGGGGCTCTCAGTGGGCACAGCCTGGGTTTCCTTTGGCTTTAGGGAAGCAAAGACAGCCAGACTTGGGCTGTGGGGTTTCTAAGGTGGCTGGCACCCCCTCTGCTTCCATCTGTCCCCAAATGAGATTTATCCAGACAGCCTGGGGCCTGTCCCCGTTCCTGCGGACGGGAGGTGGAGAAGGGAGGGAAGAGAGGCCGGTGGGCGAGGCCCCCCAGGCCCGTGGGAGACCCGCTCCTGATCAGAGCTGCCCGTGGCCTCCTGTGTGGGGCGCGCGCTCAGGGGATGCTGGCAGAGACGCCTGCCCTCTGCCCTCGGGGGCTCACCACAGGCTCTGCTGCCCGAGCAGGGGGAGCAGGAAGCTGGACCAGCAGGGGACCAGGGATGAGAACGCCACCCTTCCCTGAAAGGCTGTGACGGTTAAAGGGAGTGAGCAGGTGATGGCGCACGGCCTAGAGAGGGACAGAGCTTATAAGCTCCGTAATCCCGTGTAGGGCCAGACGGTGCCACTGGTGGCCGCAGGTCGGGGTAGCCCTGGTGCAGGGCACTCAGGAGGGTCTGTCAGCCTGTCCCTGGTACCCATGGTCCCAGAGATGCCCCTCTGGGCATGACTCCAGCCAGACGAGCGGAGGTGCAGATGTGTGGGCGAGTTGTGTGGTCTGTCCGTGGTCCAATGGACTGAAAATGCCCAGCTGACCCCAGGCCAGTGATTGGGTGAACAAGGTACGGCCCAGTGGAACTTTTGAGTAGAACACAGCCACCAAGAAAGATGGAGGTGATCTGTGTGTCAACATGGAGGTCCGTAGGTTTGTTAGGTGACACCATACAACCGACAGAAGCCCCAGTGCCGACTGACAGACTAGGGATTTCGTTGCTGGAGGAGGCCCTGGAGCATGGATCGTTCTGGAAGGTGCTGAGGAATTGTCTGCTAACTGCAGATGTCTGGGAGGTAGGAGGGAGGGGCTCTGATTGTTCAGCCTGGTGTGTTTCCATCTGCTTCTAACAGGATGTATTGCATTAAAAATTTAAGAAGAAAATGGAAATAATTTGAAAAGATGCTGAGGCCTGCAGAGGAGGGGACACTCAACCCTGGGGGGAGGTGCCATCAAAACCAGCTTTTTGTTATCCATCACCTCACCCATGTCACCCTCCCGCCAGGGCCCCTCAGCCTGCCCAGTGCAGGACGGGTTTCTGGCTCCCTGTGCCCATGCTGGGCCTGTCTGTGGGTGCCCCTGCTGGGTACAGTCTGAGGGTGGAGGGCACAGCAGGACTTTGTGGCCTGAGCCCCTGGCACACCGAGTGTCGCTGTGGGCTGTCTCTTGGTGGGGGCGGGATGGTGTGAGCACTCCGGCCCCAGCGCTGGGCGCGCCTCCTGCAGCAAGCACTCCCTGTGTCCCAGGGGACAGGCAGGTGGAGAGCCCAGCAGGCACCCGCCCTCCTGCATCAGTGACTGCACCACGACCCCTGGCAACCGGATACTTGGCTGGCTCAAGCCCCCTCCAGGGTGTCGGTGGCACCGCCCGGGCGGGTGCAGGGCGGGCGCGCTGGGTGCTGGGCGGCGCGGGAGGAGGCCGCCCGCCCGCGCCGCTGGGGGCCGCCCGCGGGCCGTGCCGGCCAGAGCGCGCCGTGCGCCCCAGGCCCCGCGCCGCACACGCTAGGCGGCCGCGGCGGCGACACGAGCGGGCGGGCGGCGGCAGGAATGCGGAACCGGCGCGCGGGCTGAGGCACCCGGGATGGCGCAGGGGCGGCGGGCGGCCTGCGCGGGGTCCTAGCGAGCCGGCAGCGGCGGCGGCGCGGGGACAGCGGCCATGGCCGGGGAGCGGCGCGGGGCCATCCTGGAGCTGCTGCGGCGGCCGGGGAATGCGCGCTGCGCTGACTGCGGCGCCCCGGGTAGGTGCGGGCCCGGGTCGGCGGGTGCGGGCTGGGCCCCGGGGACCGGGCGGGGTACCGCGGACAGACGCCTCGGGGATGGGGCGCTGGCCACCGGCAGGTCCACACGGCTGGGGCGCGGCTGGGGCGCACCAGCGGGTACTCGGACGTCACCCTGGCATGGGCTGAGCTGGCGGGTACCTCCCGCGCCCCCGCCGGCCGCCGCCTCCCCTCCCCCGCCGGGCTGCGTGTCTCGCTGTCACCCACCGGCCGCCCGCCGTGTTGCGAAACCTCTCCTCCGGGGAAGAAAGAGGAAATCGTGGCGGGCGCCGGCTGCAGGGAAAGAAGGGGCCAGCCGCCTGGGGATGTCCGCGGGGGCTGTGGGGTCCACCTGGCTCCCCCTACCCAGGGGTGACGTCATGCCCTTCAAGCTGCACCCCCCTGGAGCCACCCTCTTGCAGTGCACCCAGACCTAGCAGCCAGAAGGCACCCCTCCCCCAGCGGCTGCACCTGGCTGCTCAGGGGCAGGTGGCCAGGACAGGTGGGGCCCCGGGAAGGGTGGGGCCTGGAGACAGGCCCTCAGTCCACCTGCCACCCAGTCCTCCTGGCCAGGCATCTTGCAGACTGTGTTCCTTGGTGGCCCTGCTCTGGGGTGATTTCCAAGGTGCTAGAGTCCAAAGGCACTAGAGTCCCCTCCCTTCCGGACCGCTTGTCCTACTATTGGCTGTACCAGGAGCCCTGGGCTCTCAGATCAGCCCTGACTCTGCTACTGAGCTGTCGGGTGAGGACCAGACAGGGCCAGCCCCTAGAGGCTCACCCACTCAAGCCACCCGCACTGGCGCTGGCTTCACTCAGGGCTGTCCTCCAGGCACATCAGGAAGGTGGGGACTCTAGACTGAGCCCCTCAGAACAAACCTCGCCATGGGGTGGGAAGACCCTGCATGTGCTCCCTGCAGCCCTGGCAAGCTTTTCTGGGAAGCAGGACTGGACAGAGGTGGCCTCCTCCGGCCTCCCGAGGCAGGGCAGCCGCAGAGTCCGTGCATGGGGGCAGGCTCACCCTCGCCGCTGGGCAGTGCCCTGCCAGCTCGGCTGGCTCACCCTGGACTCTCCCCACCGCCAGTTCCAGACCTGTATTTCCACTTGTTCAGGAACACTTACCGTGCCAGGGAGAGGCGGGTGAGAACAGCAGTCAGCTCGCTGGGTTCTACCGCCTGGCCTGGGGCTGGCCAAGGAGAGGAAGTTGGCCTTGTTCTTGTACCTCTCCCCGGCCACAATGCCCAGGGCAGCTTCTCTGGACACAGAGCCCCTCTCCAACCACCCTTGGGGCCTCCAGCCTGGTAGGAGGAAGAGGGGCTTCCCTGGCCTGGTGGGCCCTGCAGTGGCGCTCTGTCCCAGGGGAGCTGCCATGCCAGCCTGGCCCCTCTGTCCAGGGCCACTGTCCTGTGGCAGCTTCACTCAGTTCTGGGGCACAGCCAGGGCTCCCCAAGGCCCAAGGCTCCCTTCCTGGCATTGGGCCAAGCCTCTGGGGTTTCGGGACGTGTCTGTGACATCAGCATCCTGTCTGCCAGAGGCCTCATGGGGCAAGCCAGGCCAGTGGGTCGCTCCTGTTTCACAGCTGGGCAAATGGAGACCCTTACACCTGCGCTGTCTCGGGGGCCACAGGCCCAGGCAGTCCAGGTCCCTCCTGCCCAGCCTCAGCCCAGCTGTTCTGCCCCCACCAGCCCCTGGAATACCCCCTGCCCGGGCTGTGGGATGGCCACGTGGGTACTCTGGTCTGTCCCTGTTCCACACTGCCGTGGGGTACAGCTGGGGCCCCGTGTCCCTTCTGTGGCCCAGATGGTGATGAGGGCCACGCCGGCAGTGCTGGGGTGGGGGTGGGTAGTGTGCTCCGCTGCCATGCGGCTGGCTCACGGCTGCTCTTCCCGACCACGCCAGCAGGAGCAAAGCTTCACGAGCGTGAGGGTCCCGTGGCACCCACTCTGGATAGCAGGGCAGGCTCAGGCCGATTTGACCACCAGGCCTGGGGCTTCTGGGGTAGACTCAGTGTGCACGTCTGTGGCAGTAAGGACATTCACAGACCCCACCCACTGGCCTGGCTGTGTGAGGGCCCCTGGCCACAGGCACTCCCGGGTCTCTGCAGCCCCCACAGAAATTCCTCTCAAATCCTCCCAGTTATTTGCCCTGTGGTGGGCTCCCCTGACCTTGAACATGGGCCCCTGCCTAGTGGACACCCTGAGAGACTTTTCTCACCGCAGGGCTGGCTGGGTGGGCAGGTGTGCTTGCGTCCCCTCTCCTGTGAGACCAGGGTGGGGGTCTCTGTCCTGGGTGGGGAGGGAGGAGGTGGCTCTGTGCTTCCTCCAGATGCCTGATTGGAGCAAGGGACAGCTTCTCCCCTTTGAGCCTTAGGCCATCCAGTGCCCGGGAAGGGCTGGTGTGTCTGCCCTGTAATTGGGTTGGGGTGTGGGTGACAATTCTGTGGTACTTTGAAGCCTGTCACCTGGAACACCTGGGCCTCTGGTTCCCGAGGTCTGGCTCTAAGAGGAGATCTTTGTTTCTAACGAGATCAGATGGTTTGGGACCATCGTGTGGAGGCCCAGGTGTTCAGCAGTTGCTTGTTCTTTCTACACGGGGACCTGAGGCCCCAGCCAGGTCCAGCCTGTGAGGTGGCCCCAGGACCCAGAGATGACAGAGCACGTGCCCCCAAAGCCCCTGGGGTGGACTCAGCACTCCAGGTCTTCGTTCAACCCAGGAAGCCTTCAGGGCAGAGGTGACATTTCAGAACGTGCTAGTGGCCGGGCAGATGCACCTTGGTGGGAAGGAGTTTCAGGAATCTGGCCTAGTGTGGGTGGGGGGGTCTGCCGAGTGGGGGGCTGGGCAGACTGCTCCCACCCCTGAGGGCAGCAGCCCGGCTGGATTTTTTTTTAAATTTTCTTTTTACTGTGAGAAAATATATATACCATAAAATCTAGCCTTTCAATCATTTTAAGTGTGCACCCCTGTGGCATCGAGCACATCCACAGTGTCGTGCAGCTGTCACCACCGTCCACCCACAGAGCTCTTTCCATCTTCCCAAACTGCAACCGTCCCCGTGAAACCCAACTCCCCAGCCCCGCACCCTCCATCCTACTTTCTGTCTCTGTGAGTCTGACTCCTCTGGGGGCCGCGTGTGGGTGGCATCATGCAGATTTGTCCTTTTGCGATGAGCTCTCTCGGCGTGACGTCTGCAGGGCTCTCCGGCGTCGTAGCAGGGTCAGGATGCCTTCCCTTTTACTGCGTGGTGTTCCGCTGTCTGGACGGAGCACACTTTGCTTATCCACTCACCCCCGGTGGACACTTGGGTCGCTGCCACTTTTGGCTGTCGTGAGGAATGCTGCTGTGAACACGGCGTGGGAATATCCGGGTCCCTGCTCCCGACTGTTTTGCGTTTACGCCCCGCAGTGGAGTTGCTGGATCACGTGGTAATTCTATGTTTAGCTGTTTGAGGAACCGCCAGACTGTGTCCCTCTACCTGGTTTTGTGCCCAGGCCACAGGCCAGCAGGACCCACACGTGCCTCCCACCCTGTGGGCAGGGGCTGGTTTTGGCCTCAGAGGCACTTACTGAGCCTCTGCGCCAGGTACCTGCCGGGCAGGTGCATCACCTGTGTGGTGGCCGCATGATCCCGTTTCGCACATGGACAGACCAGTGCCCGGAATCAGGAAGGGACTGCAGCAGAGTCCGAGGGTGGCAGAAGTGGCCTGTGGCAGTGCTTCTGGGGGAGCCAGGAACACTGTGCGTTGTGCGTCTTTCTCCAGAAGGTTCTCGGTAGGGGGTGGTGCTCAGCATTCAGGGAGGGCTGAGGAGTGGGGAGCTTACGTTGGTGGGCCTGGGAGTCTCAGCCAGGTGGGGAGGGAAGGGGGGTGAGGGGAAGGGATGGCGTAGGGGTAGGGGAGGGGAGGTGGGGACGGAGCCTTCCCCGGGCTCTGATGTGGAGGCTTAGAAGGGCAGATGGGAGAAGCTGGGCTGATGGTAGAGCATCTGGTCTGGGTGTGGAGCTCAGGCAGGCCGTGGGGTGGCTGGGTTGTGGTGGGGGGAGAGGGAGCTGGCCCCTCTGGGAGTTGGGGGGAGCAGGAGGAAGGAGCTGGGGGCCTTGGGCTTTGCGTGACGGAGCAGCAAGGAGGCTGTGTGCCAGGAGCAGAGCGGGGCAGGAGGCTGCAGGGCCACTCAGGGCCTCGGGGACCCTGGGCTTGGGCTTTGGCTCTGGGTGCAGTGGGAGCCACGGGAGGCGTGTGAGCAGGAGTGTGCTGAGCAACGGCCGTCACAGGGTCTGGAGGAACAGGCCGGCCAGGAAGCATGGGAGGCAGCTGGGATGCTGCTGCCAGGACCCAGACGAGGGACGGTGGCTTGCTGTGGGGGTGCTAGGGGTGGGGGTCCAACCCTGAGTCTGTGGATGTGGGGTGTGCTGGGCAGAGGAGCGGGGCCTGCCAGGGTGCTGGAGGAGCCGGAGGGGCGGAGGGGACGGGCCTGAGCAGGCGGTGAGAAGCCTCTGCCGGACGTCCGAGGGGAAAGGTGGCCGCTGAGGAAAGAGGCCAGGGGTAGAGATGGGGGCATCAGTGCCTCAAAGTCTTTGTCTTCCATTTTTTTTTTTTTTTTTTTTTTTTTTGAGGCAGAGTCTCACTCTGTTGCCACATCTGCCGTGGTGTCAGCCTAGCTCACAGCAACCTCAAACTCCTGGGCTCAAGCGATCCTCCTGCCTCAGCCTCCCGAGTAGCTGGGACTACAGGCATGCACCACCATGCCTGGCTAATTTTCTCTCTATATATTTTTAGTTGTCCAGGTCATTTCTTTCTATTTTTTTTTTTAGTAGAGACCGGGCCTCGCTCTTGCTCAGGCTGGTCTCAAACTCCTGAGCTCAAACGATCCGCCTGCCTTGGCATCTCAGAGTGCTAGGATTACAGGCTCACGTGAGCCACCATGCCTGGCCTATTTTTTTTTTTTTTAAAGAAATCGATGTGAAATTCACATATGATAAAGTTTACCATTTGAAAGTGAAAATCCAGTGGCATTTAGCACGCTCACAATGCAGTGTGAACACCACTCTCATCCAGTTCCCAGAGCACGCTTTCACAGCCGAGAGACCAGTCGAGGTCCAAAGGGTGCCCAGTGGGGCTGGGGAGGCTGGGCCTGGGTCCAGGGATCACTGGCCTTGACTGCAGGGTGGAGGGGACAGCCCAAGGATGGTGGCCCGAGGGTTACGTGGGGTCGGTAGAGGGGATTAGGGTTCCTGTCCAGACAGCGGAACACCACGCAGTAAAAGGGAAGGCATCCTGACCCTGCTCCACTCCCATGTGGAGTGTGTTTGGGTGCTGCTGGGATAACACAGGAGGGACTCCAGGGCCCTGGGAGAGCCAGCTGCAGGGAGCGGGGGAGGGTGGGGAAGGGCTAAGGGGCTGAACATTCAGGGGCCCACAGAGGCTCACGCACACCTGTATGTGGGACCACAGCACCTACTATGTGTGGGAGGGGGACACATGGTGCCTACTGTGTGCAGGCCCTGCCCTCAGATCTCAGCAGGGACACAGGAACCTGTGCTCCTGAATGACAAAGGGAAAACCAAGTGGCTGCGTGGAAGGGCAGACACCGTGGAAAACAGAAAGTGGAGCAGACCTCTGTGTGCCGTGGGGGGGGGCCATGTGCGCCTGTCCCTAGAGAGCCCTGGAGCCCACGTGACTCTGAAGGGCAGCAGGGCCCTGTCTCCCCCTCCAGCTGCCCACTCTGCCCCTGCCAGCACCACTGGTCACACCGGGACCTGGGCAAAGGTCTCTGGGGCTGGCCCTCTGCCCGAGCCACCGTCTGCACCCCTCCCTCCACCTAGGCCTTGGCCGAGGGGCCTGCTCCACCCGCTTCTGCCACCGGATGTGCTCACCTGCCCAGGTGCCCTAGACCAGCTGCCGGAAATGGTCGGGCTGAGTCACCTGGGGCTGCCTGGGGGAACGGGATCAGTGACAGGGCAGACAGAAGGGCTGGGGGAGTGCAGGGAAGCTGGTGGCCTCGGGTAGAGCCTCAGATAGGACAGGCAGGGCCAGAGACAGTGCCAGGCAGCCAGGACTGTGGGCTGCAGCCTCACACCTGGCTCTGCCTCCCAGCACGGCCTCTGTCCACTCAGCACACTGGCCCGGGCCCACGTGTCCTCGTCTGCCAGGCTTCCCAGCCAGGCCTCTCCTGCAGGGCCAGCCAGCCTTTGTCCTTGCTGGAAGTTGGGGGGCTTTAGCTCCCCATTGCCCCCCACACGCATATGGTGCACACACGCCCACAAGGGCCTCAGCCGCTGTAAGAATTTCCTCTTGGGGAGCTGGGGTCCTGCCGAGAGGCTTTTCGGAGCGGGGCTGGGATGGGCTGGATGCAGGCACAGCCCAGAAGTGGTTGCTCTGTGAATCCGTCACCTTGACCCGTAGGGAAGTGGCTGTATTGCAGCTGGCCCCGTCCTGGGGGCCACTCTACCATAGCCCAGAGTTCTTAAAATGTGGCTCAGGGTCACGCACCAGGACTCTCTTCTTCCAGGGTGTGAGTCCCCCAGGCTGGAGTGCAGTGGTGTGTTCACAGCTCTCTGCAGCCTCGGACCTCTGGGCACACGCCATCCTCTTGCCTCAGCCTCCGTGATTCCTTCTGTAAAACAGGGACTCAACTGAAAAGCCTTCCAGGGCACAGGCAGGTGCTGTGGTGTCTGGACAGGGCCTCTAGGGGTGGTGAGTCCCAAAAGTGGCAGGGGGCCGGTGTGCCCCCTAGTTGTCCCCGGGGCTGGGGGAATCTAGTTTTTTATTTGTTTTTGAGACACAGTCTCGCTCTGTGTCACCCAGGCTGGAGTGCAGTGATGTCGTCATAGCTCACTTCAACCTCCAACTCCCGGGTTCAAGTGATCCTCCTACCCCAGCCTCCTGAGTAGCTATGACTATAGGCTTGCACCACCAAGCCCAATTTTAAAAATTTTTTATAGAAGTGGGGTCTTGCTATGTTGCCCAGGCTGGTCTTGAAGTCCTGGGTTCAACTAATCCTCCTGCCTCAGCCTCCCAAAGTGCAGGGATTATAGGTGTGAGCCACCTCACTCAGGCTGGCATGGGATGTTTAAATTGGTTTGCTGGATGAAGGGCACATGCACAACTCGCTGATGAGGGGGCCTCCTGCATGCTGGGGCAGGCCGGGGCAGGAACCTGCCCAGTGCCCCTGGCTCTGAGCAGGGCTGCGGGTGGCTGGCCACACCCTGTCTGGCCGGAAACAGGGCTTTGGAGCTGGCCCTTTGCCGGGAGAGGGCACTGGGCAGTGCCTTGGAGCCATCAGCCTGAGGCTTGGGTTAAGGGGCCACGCTCCTTCCTCCGTCAAGCTCCTGCCCCGGCCCGGCCTTTGCACGTGCCACTCCAGACGCCGCACCTCACCCTGCCATGGTTGGTTCTCGCACATCCACGCACTCAGGGCTCCGCTCTTCCTTCCCGAGGGCCTCCCTGCCTGGCTGGCCACCCGCTGTGGGTGTCCTTGGGCGCAGAGAAGACCTCTGCGGTGTGATTAGGGGTGGGGGCCTGTCCCCTGCTGGGCCTGAGTGTCGCTGGGGAGGTTTTGCTCAGGGATGGCAGGTGGAGCTTTTGGTGACAACACCTCTTTCAAAGTGTCATTCTGCCTCTCCCCACCAGCCCCAGGGGGAACCTGAAGGGGGGTAGAGGAGGGTGGGGATGGGGCTTCCCCATCAGCCTGGGGCCCTGCATGGTCCTGCCTTCCCAGGCTAGGTCCTCCCCACCCTGGGGCCTGCTGTGTGCCATCTGCCCTGTCACCTCACCTGTCTGAGCCCGAAGCGTAGGACACACTAACCTGTGAGACTAACAGGAGAGGAGAGAACTTGGAGAGGCTTGGGGTCTCTGTCCTCACGCAGAGCCCACACCTCGATCCCCCTCTGCTCCTGTACGGGCCATGACCAAGGCGGACCCCTGCCTCCTGGTGGACCTTAACAGGTGCTGGAGCCCTGCTGGCCCCGGGAGGTGGGGGGCCCACAGGTGAGCCGAGGTCTTGCCTGCACCCAGGCCAGAGGGTCCAGCAGGGGGGCTGCCCACACCCCATAACCCCTTCCTCACTCACCTGCCCAGGCTCCGGCCAGCCCCAGGCACACACTTCCAGGAAGGTGGGACGGTGGTGAGGAGGGCTCTGAGAGACAGGTGCAGTGACTGAATCCCAGCTCTGCCACCGTATGACCTTGGGCGAGTGTCTGACCCTCCCTGGGCTCCATTCGCCTTATTCCATAGAACAGTTGCGGCTCTCAAGGTGGTTGCAGGATGGCACGGGAGCATGTGGTCAAGCACCATCACACCCTGGAGGAAGGGTCTGTCAAGCCCCTGGGGACAGCACGGTAGGGGCGTTGGCTCGGCCTGGAGGACCTGGAGGTTGCTCAAGGGTCAGCGACCAGCCCTGCGGTCCCCGGGGCTCTGGCTGGGCTCTGCGGCAGCCCCCGCTCTTTCCTCTGCCACAGCCAGGCCTCAGGCACGGTCCCCAGGCTCCCGGCACCAGGCGCCCGCTGGACGTGGCCTTCTGAAGGAACTGGCTGCCCAGGGTCTCGAAGAGGGTCTCTGCCCGCCTCTCAGGGACGGACACATGGGTTACGGTGATAGATACACCAGCTTCCTTTCAAAATTCACCCTTATTGAGGTGTAATTTATACACAATAAATGCACCCATGTAAGGGACAGTTGGAAGATGTTCCTGCGTACACAGTTCAGATACACAACCTCTCGTCACCTGGGACGTTCCCTTGGCCCCCTGCAATAGCCTCGCCCCTTCCTGGTGACCAATGATGTCGAGAGTTTCTCGTGCTTATTTTCTACCTAAATAACTTCTTTGGCCAAATGTCTGCCCAAGTCTTTTGCCTATTTTTGTAATTGTGTTTGTTGTTTGTTTTCTTATTACTGTGTTTTGATAGTTCTTTGTATACTTTGGATACAAATCCTTTATCAGACATGTGATTTGCAGATGTTTTCTCATCCCCTCAACAGCGGCTTTCAAAGGGCAGATTCTTTTTATTCTGATGAAGCCAATTTCTCTCTCTCTCTCTCAGTAGATTCTGCTTTTGATTTGTATTTAAAAAAAAATCTTTGCCTAACCCAAAGTCACAAAGATTTTTTTCCTAGAAAAAGATGTTTTCTTTTAGAAATTTTATGGTTTTAGGTTTTACATTTAGCACTATAATGCATTTTGAGTTAATTTTTGTATATGGCAAGAGGTATGGATCAAAGTTTATTATCATGCAGAAGGTAATCTAATTCTGCCAGCACCGCTGGTGGAAAGATTATTCTTTCTCCACTAAATCGCCTTTATATCTTTGTCAATAATTACTTGTCCATGTATGTGTGGGTCTATTTCTGGATTGTCTCTTCTGTTCCATTGACCTGTTTGTCTGTTTTCATGCCAATACCACACTGTCTTGATAACTGCAATCTTACAATAAGTTCTGAAAACAAGTAGTGTTAGTCCTACAAGTAGCTGACAGTAGTGTCAGCTGTTTGTTTCTTTCTGTATTTTGGCTATTCTAAGTTATTTGTTTGCATTTACATATAAATTTTGGAATCAGCTTTATTTCAATTTTTTAAAAATCCTGTTGGAATTCTGATTGGGATTGCATTGAATCTATGCATTAATTTAGCTAGAATTTATGTATTAATGCTATTGAGTCTCCCAAACCATGAAAACAGTATCTCTTTCACATTTATAGGTCTTTAATTTCTCTGAGCCATATTTTATAATTTTCAATGTGCTGTCTTTGATATCTTTCATCATATTTATAAGTATTTCATATATTGTATGCTTTTATAAGTGATGTTTTAAAATTTTCCACTTCTGATTGCTTGTTGCTAGTATGTACAAATACAGTTGAGTTTTGTATATTTATCTTGTATCCTGCAACTTTGCTGAACTCACTTACTGGTTCTAGTAGTCTTTTTACAGAGTCCATTGGATTTTCTACATAGATGATCACATTGTCTGTGAATGACAGTTTCATCTCTTCCTTTACAATCTAGATATTTTTATTATATTTCTTGCCTTGTAGCACTAGCTAGAATCCCCAGTTCAATGTTGAGTAGAGGTGGATGGAATAGACTTTCTTGTCTTATAGCTGATGTTGGGGGAAGCATTCAGTCCTTCTCCACTCATTATGATGTTTGTTGTGGATAATATTTCTCAGGTGCTCTATATGAAGTTGGGCATGTTCCCCTCTAGTCTTATTTCATGAGAGTTTTTATCAGGATGTTGCATTTTGTCAAATGATTTTTCTGCATATATTGAGAGGATCATATGGTTTTTCTTTTTTAATTTGTAAATATGGTGAATTAACATTGATTGATTGTCAATTATCAAACCAACCTTGCTTTACTGGTATAAATGCCTGTTGGTCATGTTGTATTATTTCTTTTTATCAATATATCTTTTTATATATTTCTTTTATCAATATATCTTTTTCTATGTCGCTAGATGTACACACATTTTTATGGACCTTTGTTGGGGTTTTTCTTGGGTAAATACCTAGGTATGGAATGGCTGGGTCATATGGGATATATATATATAAGAGGATACCAAACTGTTTCCAAAGTGGATTCAAGCTGCGTTTACACTTCTGCCAGTGGCATATGAGAATTCCAGTTATTCTGTATCCTTATCAACACTTGGTAGTATCAGTCTTTGAAATTTTAGGCATTCTAGTGGGTGTGTACTGGTATGTGATCACAAAAGCTTTTAAACAGGTACAATCATTCTGCTCTTTCAGTGACAAACTTGTGTTTCCCTGTTCCCCACACACTTAGCGGGCTCTCATTGTCGACTTATGTAAAAGGTCTTGGTGTCTCCATCTCTTAATGTTAAACCTCCTGAGCCCTCTTTAGAAGTGGGCTGTGTGGGTGTGCCAACAGGTACGTATATCCTCACACACAATTACCAGGAGGACAGACCGGCTTAGGTCAGACAGTCTTCAATTTCACACTAATGGGGCCGTGTGCCAGCTGCAAGACATGAGGACAGTTTGTAACCTCTCCTTGAACCTCGCTTACGTCTGGTTTGTCGGAGACAGACGATGTTGCCAATGGCTTTGAGCCATCAGTTCTCGTCACAGGCCTCCCCTGGGCTCACTCGACTGCCCTATGCTCATTTTTCCCTCTAAGCAGGAGTTGGCAAACTTTTTCTTAAAAAGCCAGATAGTAGGCTGGGCGCGGTGGCTCACGCCTGTAATCCTAGCATTCTGGGAGGCCGAGGCAGGCGGATTGCTCAAGGTCAGGAGTTCAAAACCAGCCTGAGCGAGACCCTGTCTCTACTATAAAAATAGAAAGAAATTAATTGGCCAACTAATATATATATATATATATATATAAAAAAATTAGCCGGGCATGGTGGCACATGCCTGTAGTCCCAGCTACTCAGGAGGCTGAGGCAGGAGGATCGCTTGAGCCCAGGAGTCTGAGGTTGCTGTGAGCTAGGCTGACGCCACGGCACTCACTCTAGCCTGGGCAACAAAGCAAGACTCTGTCTCAAAAAAAGAAAAAAAGCCAGATAGTAAATATTTTAGGAACATACAGTCTCTATCGCAACCACTCAACTTTGCTGTTGTAGTGCGAAAGCAGCCGAAGACGGCTATAAACAAACGGGCATGGCTGTGTTCCAGAAGAACTACTTGTGAGAACAGGCAGCCGGCCTGCAGGCCGCAGTGCTGACTCCTGCTGGAGGATCGTGCGCACATGGCTTCTCCCAGGCCAGGAGCCGGACAGTCGTCCCAGAGCCTCTGCGTGAGGATGAGGGTGGGTGGGCACAGGCATTCCAGCCCCTTGGCTGGGCATGAGCTTTGGTGGTCTTCGTTTAGCCATCCTCAGAAGTTCCAGATGGGTAAAGGCCGTGAAAACTGAGGCCAGTGTCAGTGGTCTATACAGCCAGCACAGATTCTGGTAACACTGCCATGTCGTGGGGAGGGGCGTCCCCACTGCACCCCAGTGGGGTGACTCCCCCCCCCAGCTGGGCTTATGTCACCCACTGCTCCTCGCAGGTAGAGAGCCTGCCCCGTCCCTGTCCCTGCCTAGGCCTTGTGTCTGGGTGCTCTGTGCACAACTGCTGTGGGCAGCTTTGGCAAAGCCTTCTGGAAAGGTGGCACCCAGGGGAGACATCTGTCTCCATTCTGGGACCTCAGCTGCCTCCCCAACCTGTCCTCCAGGAGGGCGTACGACTATAGACTCCTTCCCGATCCCAAAAAGCTGCTCAGCTCTACAAAGGCAAAGCTCTTGGTGCCTGCAAGGAGTGTCACTGGGCGGATGTATGTTGATTGACTGAGGGGTGGAGAAAAAGCCTTCGGTCCCCTGTGACACAGGGACTCTTCAAGATTGGGCTGTTGGCGCTCACTGATTGATGGCTCTGTGAAGACCTGCTCTGCACCAGGTTCTGTGCTGGGTCAGGGGTGCCAAGCCATGTCCTCAGGAAGCCCACCATTAATTGGGGGGAGACAGACCTTGTCAGTCAGGGAGTCCAGCCGCGTAACAAACAGCCCGAATTTCAGAGATGGGGGTGTTTTCACTCACGCTGCACAGGCCCTGGTGGCAGTGCCTGGTCTGTGCTCTGCTGGACTCTCTCCTCCGGCAGTGACTCTGGGCCAGGCCTTGCCCACGCTGGGACTCCACCTCCTGTCACAGGGTCACTCTGTCAGCTGAGGGTGGACACACAGCAGCGTGGGCAGAAGGTCATTTCACTGGCCAGGGTTGGGCCCGCAGCCACACCTAACTGCTCGGAAGCATCTTGATGTAAACCAATCCCATCCAGGAGAGACTTCACCTAAAATGAAAGCATTTCAGAGATGACTCATCCCTTTCCAGAGAAGAACATTCCCTGGGGGTGCCCCTGTCAGCCCGTCCCCGCTCAGCTGTCTCAATGGGACGTGCGAAACAGGGGGAAGATACCAGGTCACAAAAGTGGCTGCTCTCCGACCGCCCTGCTTAATGGCTTTGCGTTCCTTGCTGCTCGCTTTGCCGCATTTCAACTCGAAACCCTCAGTCGTACATGACAGTGGACCCGCCATACCACGGCGCTCACCACCCCGTTCCTATTCAGCCACTGTCGGTGCGTTGCCACGTTAGCGTCACCCACATACACACGTGCATTTTTGTTGCATCTTTTAAAGTGAATGAGACGTGAAGATGTAGAATCCCTAGATACATTGGCACTCGAGGTCAAGCCACAACCCTCTGTCACACCTAACGGAATCAGCGCCGGTTGTGCGCCGTCACCTGACACGCTGTGTGTCATAGCAATGTTCGCCACTGCGATTTGCCCAGTTGGGGGCGTGCCTCGCATTGGTTGTGAGGTGTCTTGTGCGACACCTCACCTGGGATGATTCGTGTGCACAGGCAACCCCCAGGGCAGACACCCCCAGAAGGCACATGCGCCCAGCCCTGCCGGGGGTCTCTGGAACGCTGGGGTCGGTCTCAGGGGTGTGGGCTCCTGGCGGGGTGGGAGTTCCCTCCCAGGGCCCAGCCCCCAGCGTGGAGCGAGTGCTACTGGCTCTCAGCAAATGCTCCGTCTGCATCCGGGAGCAGCTGGGATAGCTGGGGGCTGCTCATCTGTGGGCTGCCGGGACCCCAACCTGGGGCCCCCGGAGCCGGGGGACGGCCAGGGTCTCCTGTGCAGCTGCCCACTGCGCGGTGGGGGTTGAGGGTTCCAGCCGGGAGCCCCGAGACACCTGGTCTGTCGCTCCGTGGCTGAGCCTCCCTGAACTCTGGCCTTTCCCTTCCAGATCCGGACTGGGCTTCCTACACCCTGGGCGTGTTCATCTGCCTCAGCTGCTCTGGAATCCACCGGAACATCCCCCAGGTCAGCAAGGTGAAATCAGTCCGCCTGGACGCCTGGGAGGAGGCCCAAGTGGAGGTATGAGCTTGGTGAGGGGCCGGGGCGGGGAGTCCTGCTGCCACCCTCGGGATGACCCGGCCCTGGCCTTGCTGGGCCTGGGCCATTGGACAGCCAGGCTGTGGCTGCGTGGCCATCTGGGTGAGGGTAGGTGGCCAGGAGTCTGCAGAGGCTTGGGGGGGGGGGTCTTAGCTGGGCAGCCTGGTATGTGCCCCAGCTGAGAGTGACCAGCGTGGGCATGACGGTTAGAAACACAGAGGCCCAGACACACCCAGATGGACCCACCGAGCCAGACTGTCCTGGTGAGGGGACCCCGAGGGTGGGCATGCGAGTGCTGGTGGGACCCCAGCCCACCTTGGGCTCCTCATCTTGGACCCCGTCACCGACCCTGAGTTGGACGTTTGGTTTGTGATATCGGTCCCTTTTGCTAGGCAGTGGCTTGTCTAAGCCTTAGTTTCCTGCTCTAAAAATGGGCAGGATGGCCCCTGGATTGTCCCCCTCCCTGGAGGGACAGAGTCAAAGGCCAGTGTCACAAAGGCGATGAGGTGACATCCCTGCCACTGTCTTTGGAGGGAACACGAGCTGGGGTCCATGGGGCCCAGACTTCTGGGCTCGGGGGGAGCCTGCTTGTTGTCCCAGCAGTTCCCTGACTGGGCACTGGGGTGGGCGTTCGCAGCCTTGCAAACATCCCACGCCAGGAGGCCAGCCCTGGAACTGCATCTGGAATCTGGGCAGCCCAGCCAGAAACAGCACATGTGGCGTGATGCCAAGGAGGGAACCGGGAAGGTCCCGGGTTCTGCCTGTAGAGGTGCAGTGGCCGTGGGCCCGTGGAGACCAGTGGGCTGCTGCAGGGCCAAGAGATTCCTGTCCTCGCTGTGCTCTCCTTGTTTGTGTGCAGGATTTGAAATGAAGGGGATCTCGGAGAGGCCCGGTGCAGTCTCCTGGCCCCCGCAGGGCTCCCTCACTGGGCCCTTCCCTTTCCTGGCCCGGGGGTCTACTAGGGAGATCCGAGCTCTTGGGTCATGCCTACTCTCACTCCACCTGGGAGAAAAGCGGGCTGGGCAGCCGTGATCCAGGACTGGCTGGGGCTGTGGGCCAGGCACAGAGAACCTTCCCTTTTTCCCTTTTCTTTTTTTCATATTTTATGGTTCTTTTTTTCAACTTTATATTCTTCTATAACATCTTTTTTTTTTTTAACAATCGCTCCATTGTGAAAACAATTCACATACCACACAATTCACCCATTTAAAGTGTACAATGCAGCGGGTTTTAGCACATTCACGGGGTTGTGCAACTGTCACCACAGCCAGTTTTAGGATATTTTGATCATCTCAGAAAGAAACCCCGTGCCCTTTAGTGTCAACACCCCCGCCCCAGCCTTGAGCAGCCACACGCCTACTCCTCGCTCTGGAGCTCTGCCTGTTCTGGCCATTTGACAAGAGTGGAGCCACACACTGTGGCTTCTCGCACTTTGCATACTGCCCTCAAGGCTTGTCTGCGCTGTAGCGTGGGTAGTGTGTCCTTCCTTTTTAAGGCTGATGCTCCATTGCGGGTGGACCAACCTTTGTCTGCGTGTCCCACAATGGACACTCCGGTCACTTCACCCGATGCAATGTACTTTATATTTCTTTTCAAAATTTGTATGGGGGTATAAAAGTTTGGGTTACATCTATTGTATTTGTACTGCCCAAGTCAGAGCTGCATATGGCAAACGGTGCATACGGCACCCGTTAGGTGTGAATTTACCTATCCTCTCTGCCTACCTGCCCAACACCCAATGAATGTTAATTCCATATGTGCACATGAGTATTGATCAATTGGTACCAATTTGATGGAGAGTACATGTGGTGCTTGTTTTTCCATTCTTGTGATATTTCACTTAGTAGAATGGGCCCCAGTGCACTTTGATGATCGAGCACCATGTGCACGGGGCACGCACCCAGCAGGCCTAACGAGCGCTGTGGGTGTGAGCTCCCCCACCCCACTGGTCCTCCACCTCCCAGCGTGCCTACCCCCAACCCTACCCTGACCCTGAGCCCAACTGGGGCTGGTGTTTCTGCCTCTAAGAGGCACTCTCTGCCCGTGGGAGTGCGGGCGCATTTAACTCCACTCAGGAGCCCCCGCCCTCCCCATGGCCTCAGGGGAGCCACGGCCTGTTTGTCCCTCTGGCTGGACATGCAGGTTGTTTCCAGACTTTTCTGACTGTGAGCCCTCAGCCCACGAACATGTGGGACTTTCTCAGTAGCCTAATTTCCTGGAAGTGAAAGCGCAAGGTCATAGGCGATGTGGTTTGGTAATTTTGGAGAGATTTTTGACGAACTCCCGTTTTTTTGACGGCTACTCCCAGCCCCGGCAGACTGTGAGAGTGACTCCGCGCCCACCCGCACCCTACGTGTACCCACTACGGGTGCAGCAGTGTTCTCAAGAGGTGGAGATTTCATCCTAAGTGGAACGGAACATCTTTGGCATGTGTTGCAATCGCATGAACTGTCTCTTTGTACCTTGCACCTGTCTTTCTGCCGCATGTTAGCTTTTTCATCTTCTAGGGGTTTTTGGTGTATTAGAGACATCAATCCTTTGAGATTTTGGCTGAAAAAGTTTTTTTCTAGGTTGTCTTTCGAATTTGCTCATGGTGGTTTTTGCCATGGAAAGTTTTTTACTTCAATGTAGTCAAATTTATAAACCTATTCTTGTGTGGTTTCAGGGTTGAGAGCATGCTTCGATGGGCCTTTTCTGCCCAGGGCTATTTTTTAAGTAGCAGCTTTACTGAGGTGTCCATCACATGCCACACAGTTCACCCTTCTACAGTGTACATTTCAGTAGTTTCAGCGTAGCCAGAGCTGTGCAGCTACCACCACGATCTAATTTCAGAACATTTTCTTATCCCAAAATAGAACCCCGTACTCGTTAGCACGAACTCCCCACCCCCAGACCCTCCTCAAGGCAGAAAGGTTGACTTTCTGTCTCTGTGGACTCACCGGCTCTGAACATGCAGAGGGGGAATCACAGTGTGCGGTCCGTTGCCAGGCTTATTTCCCTGAGCATATATGTGTGCAAGGTTCATCCGTGTTGCAGCGTGTGTCAGTGCTTCATGCCTTTTTACGGGTGAATAATACTCCATTGTACGGAGAGACCACATTTTGTTTATCTACTCGTCAGTTGATGGACGTCGGGGTGGTCTCAATCTCCAGCTATTATGAACATCCGTGTGCACATTGCGTGGCGTGTCTTCATGTCTCTTGGAACGAAGTCGAAGTGCCGGGTCCTCTGTAACCGTATGGTTGATGTTTTAAGGAAGTGCCAGGCCGTTTTGTCAAAACGGCTGCCCATTCCCATCAGCAATGTCCCCACATCCTGCCCGGCAGGTGTCACTGTGTGTCGGCAGCGTTTGCCATCCTGGGGGGCTCACCGTGGCTTTGATTTGCACCCTGGAGGTTTAAGGATGTAGAGCGTCTCCTCGTGTGCTCACATCCTGTGAGAAATGTCCATTCACATCCTTTACTCATTTTTAAATTGAGCTATTCGTCTTTTTATGATAAGTGAGGAGTGTTGATTGCTGAGAGTGCCTTGTACATTCTGGACCCAAGTCCCTTGTCAGATACAAAAAGTACAGTGTATATTCTCAAGGAGCTGTCTATGTCACTTTCTTATTATTGAGGTGAAATTCACAACATAAAATTAACTATTTTACAGTAAACAGTTCCGTGGCATTTAGCACGTGCACAATGTTTTCAACCATCCTTTGCACCTTGTCCCCAAACGCTTCCTCACCCACGGAGGCCTGAGCCCCTTCCCCGACGTATCCTTTGAAGCACAAAAGTTTTTAATTTTGATAAAATCCCACTTATTTATTTTTCTCTTTCATCGTTTGTGCCTTGGTGTCCTATCTATGAAACCATCACCTAATCCAAGGCCATGGATTTCTTCATATATGTTCCTAAAACTATTTTTAAAAATCACCCCATGATTTTATCTGCTACTTTTTTTTTAATTTCAGCATATTATGGGGGTACAAAGGTTAAGGTTACGTATATTGCCCATGTCCCCCCCCTCGAGTCACAGCTTCAAGTGTGACCATCCCCCAAACGTTGCGCATATTGTTTAATTTTTGAAATTAAATGTTTAATTGGAATTTGTTTTAGTGAAAGGTGTACCCAACTCAACTCCACTTTTTCTCCTGATGGCTCCATGGTTTCCTGACACTTCCCAGTCACCTTGATGTGTCCCTGTCGATTTGAGACGTCACCGTCCCTGTGCGGACCCACTGCAGTCTGCGAACCTGTTGCTGGAGTTTCCAGTTTGTCCCAGTGAGCGAGGCGATCTGGTCAGCACCTGACTGTTTTGTTGAGATAGCATGATAAAATGTTTTCATATCTGTAGGAAGAGTCTTTATTTTCAGAACTTCCTAGGTATTTTTACTTGTTAATATTTTTTTCTTGAGACAGAGTCTCACTCTGTCACCCAGGCTGGAGTGCAATGGCATCATCACGGCTCACTGCAGCCTCGGACTCCTGGGCTCATGTGATCCTCCCGCCTTGGCCTCCCCAGTAACTGGGACGACAGGCGTGTGCCACAGCACCTGGCTGGATGTTTCTTGTTAAGCTGATTCTTAGGATTTTGGCCAGTAGCTGTCAGAAATAGGATCTGTCCTTCTGTTATATCACCTAACAGACTGAAGTTTTATATAGAAAAGCCATTGATTTTAGAATTTTAGTTTGGTGCCAGCGTCTTGTGGAATTGTCTCACTTGCGAGTTTTTTTCCAGTTGATGCTCTCGGATCCTCCGTGAGCATGGGGACTCAGAAGGCGGGCAGCCTCGGAGAAGGGCCGGCTCCCGCCTTGCCCTGCGGCTGGGCGCGGTGGGTCAGGTCCTCCCAGCCCCGCTGGCGCCCTCTTGCCCTGATCCACACCCAGCTGTGGAGCCATCTCCAACATGCCCCGCTCGGCACCTCCCCAGGGCCTTTGCACTGGCTGTTTCCCCTGCCAGGACACCCTTGTCGTGACCGGCCTCCCGAGAGCCTCCCCGGGCCGTGTGAAGGAGCCTCCACACCTGTGCCATGGCTGCTCGTTTCTTTGTGAACGAGTTCCTGGTCCCTGCCTCTGTCTGCTCAGAGGAGCCGCCGGGCCGGGCCGGGGCTGCCTGTGTCCAGGCCCCTGCCTGGTGCACGTTAGCAGCTCACTGAGCACGCGTCGGATGAGCAGATGAGCCCAGCCTTTCGGGAGGCAGCGAGGGGGGCGTCTCCGGACGGAGCAGCCCGTCCAGCCAGGATGCGCCCGGGGTGTGTCGGGCAGGGCCCAGGTGCTGTCCCGAGGAGGGGGCTCTCCTCCCAGCCTCCTTTGCTGAGGCCCCTTTCCTCGGGAATCCCAGCTCCTTCCACAAGCCAGGGGAGGGTAGATCGCTCAGAAACGGTGTCCCCGGGACAGGAGAGAAGGTGGGAGTGCCTGTCCCAGTGCTGGCCAAACCCTCAGTGCCCTGGGTCCACCAGCCCCATAGCTACCCTGGGTCTGGGGCTCCGGGTGCTCTGACCCTGCCCCCTCTCTTGCAGTTCATGGCCTCCCACGGGAACGACGCTGCAAGAGCCACGTTCGAGTCCAAAGTGCCCTCCTTCTACTACCGGCCCACATTTTCCGACTGCCAGTAAGTACAAAGGGGCTTTGTCAGGGTCGCAGGGCCACAGCTCCGGAGATGGCTCCGGGAGGACCCACGGGTGGGGTGGCGGGGTGAGAGCCGTCGGGAATGTCGGCCAGGGCTGTGCTGCACCCCTAGGGCCCCAGCGTTCCCCACGTGTGTGTGGCTGTGTCTGCCACTCCCCGCCCCCCCCCCCCGGCCTGGGGTCCTGGCCTGTGGGCAGTGGCCGGGGAGGGCAGGGAAGGACGTTTCGTCCCAGCAGACTGGGGTTCTCCGGGGCCAGTGGAGGTACCCACTGGGGTTTTGTGGGCTGTCAGGCAGTCCCCCTGGGTGCACCCTGGTGGTGTGGGAGGAGGACATGAAAGCTGCTGTCACGGGGCCCACCCAGGTCCCACATGGAGGTGGTGACGTGGGTGCTCCCACCCGGTGGGGAAGGTTCTGGAGTCATTGGCAGGCTGCAAAGGGGATGAGGGCTGGCTCGGGCCCTGGTCAGCACAGCACCAGTGACCTTGGGCTGAGCCTCAGTTTCCCCATCTGCCCAGCAGATGATGAGGGAATGACAGGCACCAGTGCCCTCCTCTCAGCGCCTCACAGGGGCGAGGCCTATGGGCCCAGCCCCACCCCCACCTGGGCTCTGCTGGGCTGCATGGGGGCCAGGGCAGGCTCCCCATGGGTTCTCCTGGTCGGGGCCTCTGATTCCTGCGTGTTTGGTGCCCAGCAGGCAGACTCCCTGAGGCACTCCAGAGGAGGGGGTGGCGAGGGACAGCACACAGACCCCAGCATGGGGCCTTGGGCGAGGCGGGTGCCCGCAGATGTCGGTGGCCACCTTTGCCAGTCCAGCACCAGGGAGGGATGTGTCCACCAAGCCATCCTGGGGCTCCCGGGGCCCTCGGTGCCCCACGGCTGCCCTGCAGGTCTGCCCATCTCCTGCCTGGACCTGCTCCCAGCACCCCCACATCTCCCTGGTCCAGGCATCCTCCCAGGACACCCACGTGCCCCTGTCCTCCCAAAGCAGGACAGTCCCTGCGGTCAGTCAGAGCCCCCTGCTGGCCGGTGCCTACTGCCACTCAGGAGCACATGGAGGCCAATGTCCAGGTCTCTCGTGATGAGGGCCTTTGAGAGTGGCTCGGGAAGGACCCAGGACATGTGGCCCCCTCAGCCCGGAAATCACCATCACAAGGGTCAGAAAGGGGTCACCCAGACAGAGGTGGGAGGGGCCAGCCTGGCCAGGTGGGGACAGTCCTGCCCAGGCCAGCGTGTGGTGGGGCCAGTCCTGCAGGCTCCCCCTACTTCCCCTCTCTTGGGCATGAGCCATGTGCTGTGGGATCTCTGGGGGCCAAGCCGCCCTGCAGGCCCCTCAAGGCCCCCACTGTGCTGGGGAGACTTGTGGTGAGGGCAGCCCCGCTCCGGCCTTCTCATTCCCAGGTGAGGGTGGCCCTGCCCTGACTCCTTGTTCCCAGGCCGAGGCTGGGTTCCGGCCTCACCTGGGCCCCGCCTGGTCTCCTGTGTGCTCAGCTTTCTTCTTCTGTTGACTCACTCTGGACTCGCCCTTGAACCCAAATACCCCCGGCCCCGCCCAGGGCGATACCTGTGGAACCACAGGCTGGGTGCAGCTCTGTTTTCTGACACCGTGTTAGATGAGCCTGAAGCCCTCCCAGGGCCCCAGGAGGGTGGGTGTCGCTGCTGTGGGCCTGCCCTGACTTGGGGAGCTCAGAGCCAGAGTGGGCTCTGCCCCAATCCATGCCCGGGAGTTGCTGGTGGCGATTGTGGTCACCCTGGGGCATCTCCGCCCAGGGCTGTTTGGAGGTCTGTGCCCCCAGTCACTGGGCTCCAAGGGGGGGAACGGGGTCTGAATGTTTTGTCATTGGGTCCAGAGGGCCTCAGAGAATGTGAAGGGCAGGACGGGAAGGGGGAGGAGGGGGGAGGGGAGGAAGAGGAGAAGGGAAGGGAGGAAGAGGAGAAGGGGGAAGAGGAATGGGGAGGAGGGGAGGAGGAGGGAGGAAGGGGGAAGAGGGAGGAGGGGAGAATGCAGTCCACATTCCGGGCTCCCACCGCAGACTCCCTGGGTCTCAGTGGAGGCTGCTCAGGTTGCTGCGGGGAGGCGGGTCTGGGTGTGTCTAGCAGCAGCTGTCACCCTGTGTGTTTTACTCCTTGTTGATTTGTGGTCACCAGGCCCCAGGCTGGGTGCTCACAGGCATCTTCTTGGTGAGCCTCCTACGAGCCTGGGAGGCAGGTGCCATTCGGGATCCCACTTCCGGGGTGAGAGGACAGGGGCTGGCATCCCCTCCAGCCTGCACTCGTCAGCCCCCAGCCCGACAGGCCTGGGGTCCTGACCCCATCCTGAGACCACCCCCCACCAAGTGCTCACGGGAAACCCAGCCCAGGCCTGCACGGCGTCCTCAGTCTGACTCGGGGCTGACGCTAGCGAGGCCGTTTAGGAGACGTGGGTTTGTGGCCGGCGGCAGCCTGCCGCGTGGTCAGGGTCACCCTCCCAGCTCAGGCCCCAGGTGTGAGCTGTGGTAGCCGGAGGGCAGTGTGGTGCATGGACTGCGATGTCCGATGTCTGTGGGGTGGCGGGAGGCAGGGCTGTCTGGACGCAGCGGCGGGGGCAGGAGGAGGGGCTAGGCTGCCCTGAGATCCGTCCCCCAACTCCCGCCCCGGCCCCAAGCAGCCCGGCCCAGGCCCAGGGTCCGGGGTGCAGGTCTTCACTCGGAAGCTGTTTCGAGGCTGAACGCAGCACACGTCTGGGTGGCGTCTTTGCAGGCGCTAAGAGTAGCAGGCAGGGACATGGAGCAGGACAAACCAAATATGGAAAGCCTGATTTCACACCTTGCCACCTTCCGGCACCCACTGTCCACAGGGCAGCAGGACAGGCACCCTCGGCCTCAGTTTCCACAGTTGTAAGAGGGGAGGGTGCCGCCCGCTGCCAGGCCATCGGGAGGAGGGCCGTGGCCATGGTCGTCCCCCAGCGTGGGCTCCTTTCTGGAGCGTGGAGCGCGGGTCTTGAGGATCCCAAGTGTGGCTGTTTTCAGCACAGGCGGTGACTCAGGGCAGAGGTCACTGCGGGGCCCTCGAGTCTCCACCCTGAAGTCGGGAGGGAAAGTCGGAAGGGGCCGTTCTTCTCGGGTTTGCTGCTGGGTGGAACCAGCCCCTCCTGCTTCCTGTGTGGTGAGGCTGGGCCGGCAGCAGGGCCCCCACGACACTGGGGCACAGGCAGCACCCGCAGTGGGAGGTCATGGCTGTCTCCCCAATGCTTGGGCTCCACAGGCGGGCAGGGGGGCCCGCTGCCCATCTTAGCTTCCTGCTGTGACAGAGCGCCATGGAGCGGCAAGAGTCTGTCTGCCCAAACTGACGCTCGAGGCAGTGTGTCCACAGGCCTCTCCCCAAGCCTGGCCGACGGTCACTTCTGCATTGTCCTTGTGTGGCCGTCCCTCCGTGCTTCTGCACCTGATTTCCCCATCGTGAGGGCTCCTGTCACCCTGGACTAGTCCCTCATCCGAGCCCCATCTCCAGCACGTTTGAGGTGCTGGGGTTCAGACGCAGTCCTGCATGGGGCACGGCAGGCTCAGGAATCGCCGGGTGTTTGCAACGTCCTGAAATCCCCGCCGCAACAGCTGGCAGAACCGGCGGGCGAGTGGATGCCCAGGGAGGCCGGGCGCCCAGGGTGTGTCGGCTCTGCAGCCACCCTGCAGCCACCAGGGCCACTGGGACCAGCCCTGGCAGAAGGGTCTCAGGTGGTGCCAGGTTGGGGAGCCCTGGAGAGGGGGTGGAGGTGGGAGGGGACCCTGGGGCTCAGAGCAGGGGCAGGCTTAGTGACCCCCCCACCCCGTGAAGCCACACCAAGGCCAGTGGTCATCCAAGCCCTGCCCCATCCGGCCCCCAGGGTCTGGTTTGCTCTGGGTCAAGGGGACCCACCCTGACCCGAGGGCCCTGACACTGAGGGGGCGGCTCCCTGAGTCCTGGGCACACAGGACGGACTCCAGGGAGTGGGGTCGGAGGCTTTCCAGCCTAGCCCAGGTGCTCCAAGCCCCTGTGTTGTTCTGGGCCATTCGAGGGGTGAGGGCCCAGCTGTCCGGTACAGGAGGGGGCTGGCCAGATGGCCTTGGGAGGGTAGGGCCAGGACCACGGTGATTGGCTGATACGAGACCCGTCGTGAGGGAGGATTCGGGGCAGCTTTCCCGGGCAGGGCAGGGTACAACCCCTGAGCTCCCAGTGCTGGCTCCCAGCCCTTAGCACAGGCCGTGACTCAGGGCAGAGGTCGCTGTGGGGCCCTCGAGTCTCCACCCTGAAGTCGGGAGGGAAAGTCGGAAGGGGCCGTTCCTCTCAGGTTTGCTAAGGGCTTCCTCCTGCTGCTGCTGCTTCTAGAAGCCTCCGTGTCAGCCCCAGGAGGCCCCATGTGCAGGTGCAAGTCAAGGATGCCTGTGTCCCACCAGGGCAGTGGCCTGGGCCTCGAGGGTCCCCTACCCTGACGGCTGTTTGTCGCAGCCTCCCGCGGTGTCCCTGTGGCATCGACGGCCCTGGCTCCCCACACAGCACTGGGTCCTTCCTGTGGCTCAGAGGCCAGAGCCTGGGGTGATGGAGGGAACACACGCCCCCAAGGTCAGCCTGCTGGCACCCTGTTGGGGGCCAGATGATGTCCCCCAGAGATGTTAATGTCCGACCCGCGGTACCTGTCACAGTGAGCTCGTCTGGAAATCAGGTCTCTGCAGGTGTGGTCAGGTCAGGTGAGGTTGTCCAGGCTGGGTAGCCCCATACCCTGGAGGGCGCCTTGGTGGGAGACGCAGAGGGGAGGCTGCTTGAGGATGAGGATGGAGGCAGAGGCGGGTGTGTCCATGGGAACCAGCCTTGTGGCGCCTGCGTTTTGGACTCTGGGTTCTGGAACATGAGAGGTTTCTGTCGTCCCCAGTTTGGATGATTTGCTGTGGCAGCCGAGGGACACTCACACCCATGGCGCTGGGGACACAGAACCCGGCCTGAGGCAGGGTTGGCGTCCAGAGGACCGGTCTCACCTGGGATCTGCATGGACCAGCCCCAGGCCCGGCTCTGAGGCCGCCACGTGAAGCAAGAGGTTCCCTCTTTGTCTTCTGGGTGGAATTGACTGGAAACGGGAAAACCGCCAGGCTGGGGCTGTGCTGGGGCTGGGGTTGGCCTCTCCCGGGTGTGTCTCGTGCCCTTTTTGATGGCGGCAGCTGACCCTGCTATGACAGTGGACAGAGAAACCACGTGGCTGGGCCGAGAGGTGTAGGCCTGTCGCTCCAAAGTCTCTCTCTCCTGGGACTGTGGTCAGGTGTTCATCCACCAGTTTCCCCCGAGGCTTCCTGGCCTGACTGCTGCTATATTTGTGGGAGCTGTGGCCGGGGACAGCCTAGGGGGCCAGGGTATAGGGGACAGGGATTGCAGAGAGCTCACGGTCCAGAGATGGCCGAGGAGACACGGATGAGTAAATGGGCCGTGTGGTGTGGGACCCACGGGAGGGCCCAGACGTGGGGTGTGAAGGGTGTCTCAGGGCCAGGTGCAACAGGGCTTGGAGGGAGGAAGTGTGGCTGCCTGGGGGACGCCCAGGGGTGCAGAGGCCTTAGGGGGCCTGCTGGGGCAGAAGGTCAGGTTAGGCGTCGGGGACATGGAAGGTCTTGCTGTCACTGGAACTGCGTGAGGTGGTTGGAGCGGAGGATGGATAGGTACCTCCTGCATCCATCTGGCCGCTTGGAGAGATGTTGGGGGCAGGGACAGCTTTGAGGAGGGGCCGAGGGGACCCTGGTGGCAGTGCCAGTGGATGGTACGCAGAGCCCAGCCCAGGCTGCCCCTGAGCAGCCAGGAGCCGCCTGCTGCCCTGGGGATAAGAGGGGCCGGGCTCCAGGTTTGGGCCTCGGGCGTGGGTGTGTGTGGACTCGGGCTCTGCCGGCCGCCCCCAAGTCCTGTCCCGCCCTCTGGTCAGCTGTAACTTTCCTGTTCCCAATGCCTCTCTCTTGTTGAGGCCAAGGCCTTTGTCACCTGTGTGAGCCTAGCAGACTCCCAGCTCCTGCTGAGCCCTGGGGCCTTGGATCCCCAGCAGGGGCTCCCGGCCTCTCCCTGCCGCACCCAATGGCTGTGAGCCCACTCGGGGGGGCGGGGAGGTCACAGGTGCTCCCTGGGGACCAGCGCTCTCCCCAGAGATCCTTCCTGGTGGGTCTGTCTGGAGGCCCTGGGGACTCTGGGGTCAAGCGCTGACCACTGTCCTTCTCTGTGGGGGCCTCAGGCCCCAGCGTGCGCGCAGGGGGCTGGGCTTCTGCTGTCTGAGATCCCAGCATGGGCCCAGCCTCCCTGATAACCATGGAGAGGCTTGTTAGAGGAGGTGATCAGCGGGAAGTGTTCCAACCATAAAGGGAAGGAAATTCCGACACACGCTGCAGCATGGAGGAACCTCACACGTTATGCTGGGTGAGAGCCAGACACGGAGGCACACATATGATTCTGTTTCTGCGCCCGGCCAGCAGGCAGGGCTGTCTCTGCAGAGACAGAAAGCGGATTATGTTCCCCGGGCTGGGGGTCTGCTAACGGGTATTTCTGTTTGGGGAGGTACAAACGTTCCGGAATTAGACGGCAGTGATGGTTGCACAACCTGGTTGTGCTAAGCTGTGAACTGCTAAATCATACGCTTTAAACGGTGAATTTTATGGTATGTGAATTATATTTTAATTGTTTATAAGAAGAGGAGGTATCAAAAGGCGAAACTATTTGATTATCGAACCATTTTAAAAATCAGAATGGTGGGCCCTGCAGCCCAGCGCCCGAGCGCCTGACCCCGCGGTTCTCCGGGGTCTCCCGCAGCCCCGGGTATGCTGGGCATGCCTGGGGCCTCCCGAGGGTCCCGAGTCTCGGCCCAGGCACCCGCGGGTGGATCGCGGTAGCCTGCGTGGCTCAGTCTCCTCCTCTCTCCCCAGAGTCCTGCGGGAGCAGTGGATCCGCGCCAAGTACGAGCGGCGGGAGTTCGTCCACCCGGAGAAGCAGGAGCCCTACTCGGCAGGTGAGGCCCAGGGCTGGCGGCCGCGCCTCTGGGGTGTGGGCTTCTCTGTGTGTCTCCATCTCCTGCTGGCTCATGGCGTGAGCCGCGTCCCTGACCCCGTGACCTCATGCAGAGTCCTCCGGCTGTGTACGCGCAGCCCTTACTTAGTGGTGCGTGTGGGAGCCCCTGGCCACCCCTCCTTGGCCGGGGGAGGTGAGACCCAGGTGGAGAGCAGGAGAGGTCCGCTGCGGTGGCAGCACTCGTGCCGTGGGAGGGCACGGCCAAGCCAGCGGCCTCCACCTGCCCCTCGGCCCAGCTGGGAGCCGTTGGGTCCCGTGGTTGGCAGAGGCGTCCGGGCAGCGTCCCGGAGCTTTGTGGACCGGGCAGGTCTGCACAGATGTGTCTGAGAGGGCGGGGCACGTGGGGGTCCCGGGAGACCTGGCTCCACCCCGGGCCGAGTCTCCTCACTGCTTGTCAGTGGGCCAGGCCTCGGGCCACCCCCCGTGTCCTCTTCCACCTCCTACCCCGAGCCACATTTGAATGCCTGGTGGTTTGCAAGCGTGGTGGTGCACACCTGTAGTCCCCGCTACTCGGGAGGCCGAGGCGGGAGGATCGCTTGAACGCAGGAGTTGGAGGCTGCAGTGAGCTGTGATGACACCACTGCACTCTAGCCTGGGCAACAGAGCGAGACTCTGTCTCAAAATAAATAAATAAATAAATAATGAATACTGAACTGAAATTAAACCAAGAGTTAAATAAATTAATAAATGCTGGTGCTTCGAGTGGGAACCCCCTAGCCTGAGTGGATCGGGCATCTTCCAGAGGCTGATATGCGCGTGGTGGGCTTGGGGACGGGGGCTTTGGTGGTTCCCCTAGAGCAGCTCTATGGGAGGGGCCATCCTCTGCTGTGTGGCTGCCAGGCCTGGCCTGGGCATGGACCACCCCAGCTCCTGAGGCTGGGCCACTCCTGCACGCAGGCCTATGCCTGGGCTAGGCCGTCATGGCCGCTGGGATCCCAGGGGCGCCCTGGCCGGGCCCTCTGCATGGGGCCAGCCAAAGAGGTCCTTCCAGCAGGTGGGGCCTGTGGATAAACCCATGGGTCGTGAACCTTGATGGCGCCAGGCCGGCAGGGAGGTGCGACGTGTACGGCAGGGACTGGCTGCCCCAGCCCCCACGGCCAGGCCGGTGCCAGCCCAGGCTGCGGGCAGGCGCTGGGCTGAGCACTGACACTCCACACGTGGTGCATGGCTCATGCTCACAAATGCTCCTTCCTCCACCATGTCATCCTTGTCCGACAGGTGAGGAAACTGAGGCAGGTGAAGGGACAGGGCCTGGTTTTGAGCATCAGCACAGGTGGATCAGGAGGGCTGGGCACCAGGCGCTGGCTGGTGAGCCTTGTCGGTCCCTCATGGGGTAGGGAGAGATGGTCCCACCCACCCTGGCTCTGGCCCCTGTGTCCCTCTGCCAGCAAGGGCCACGTGCATGCCCGTGCGTGAGGGAGAGGCCCGGGTAGCTGGACACAGGACTCGGTGTGGCCCAGCCGTCCCCAGGCGTGCCAGGAGCAGTGAGAACAGGCATCGCACAGTCTTGGTGCACAGTGTCCACGTGGCCCTGTTCACTGTCGTGCAAAACAGAAGCGGCCGGACACCATCAGCTGCGGAGTGAGCCGTGGTCTGTCCAGACCACGGGATGTCACGTGGCTGCGAGGAGGGCGCAGCTCTGACACGCTGCAACGTGAATGCGCCATGGCAGCGTCACGCCGAGTGACACAGGACTCACCTCGTGACGACGTTTGTATAGAATGTCTGCAACAGGCAGGTCCACGGGGACAGAAAGTAGATTAGCGGTTGCCAGGGGCTGGGGTGACTGTTGATGGGCACGGGATCTTCTTTTGGGGGCATAGAATGTTCTGGATGTTCTAGGCAGAGGTGGTGGTTGCCACGTGAACTAAATGCCACTGAGCTGTTCACTTCAAAATGGTGAATCAAATTTGTCACGCTTGGTGACGTGGGGGGGGCGGTGGGTGAAGGAGCCCCCCAGCTGCTCAAAGCCCTCCTGGGGCCCCTGGGAGCGGATGCCGGTGAGTGGGAGGCTGGCCAGGGTGTGGGGCACCAGGCCGCTCTGCTGGCCAGAGTAATCCCTCATCCCCCAGGGGGCTGGCTCAAGAGCAGTCATCGGTCCCCATCAGTGAGCTGTGGGGGACCCAGCGCCCAGCATTCAGGGAGGGGCCTGTGCTCCTGCCTCGCCCCCCCCACACTCCCTGGGCACCCCGCCCACCCAGACGGGCAGCGATCCCTGCAGTGTGGGGGGAGGAGGGGTGGGCACCAGCCTACCAGCCTGTCCTGCAGCTCCCTGACCCTCCCTCCCTCTGGCCCTGCCTGGAACCCCAGCCTGCTCGCTCGGGGACCCTCAGGAGAATCCCCGTGCTGCTTTGTTTCCCTGACATGAGCATCTTAGTAGGTTATAACAAGACGGTATGCGACCTCACTCCAGAAGCGGGTGTGGGCTGGCCGACGTAAGCTCACCGCCGAAATTAGGGTCTGTTCTTGTATCAGAACCTCTGGTTGCAATTGACAGAAAATCCAACCTAACTGGGCATGAGCAAAACGGGAAATGGATTGGCTGGAGTGATTGTGGTTTCAGGCACAGCCTGACCTGGGGGTTGGATCAGTGTTGTCTTGACTTGGTTTCAGCATCTCCACCTTTCAGTTCTGGGTAACACCAGCCCCCCTGGTGGCAGCTGTGCCCCAGCAGATCCACTTCCTGTGCCCCTCGAGCATGCTTCGAAAAAAGGGCGAGTGTGACTCAATGAAGTGTTGCAAGTCTCTGCCTCTTTGGTCTGGGTTGGGCGGTGACCAGGGAGATGTGCCCTGGGTCACGCACCTGTCTTTGGAACTGGGAGTGGTCCTCCCGGGATCTGGGGTCTGGGTTACGGAAGGTGCAAAAGCATTGCTGGTTTGGAGGGTGGGTGAGTGAGCGTCCTGCAGGTGACTTGGGTGTCAGGCCATGGTACGTGGGTGGGCCGGGGCTCAGGAGGCCATGGCAACTGCTGTGAGCCAGGAGGCCTCCCTCCCTTCCAATAGTGAGGTTCCCCCATAACAATGCTGGTGAAATATCCCCAGCGCCATGGGTGTTCTAGAGGAAGCTAACAGCTCTCGAATGATATTGGCCAAGGGGACGGCGGCAGGAGCTGCCTGGCAGCAAGGTGGGCTCAAGGGGCACAGAGTGTCTCAGGCCTTGCACACTGGCCTCCTAAGGCCACGGCGGAGCCCATGGCTGCTTCTCACGCCAGACCTGGTGAGGCAGCACAGCCTTGGCCCTGGCTTGTATGCTACCATGGGGACCAGACCCCGCCGTCTGTGTACCCCACTGTCTGGACACCAAAAGCCTGGCTGCAAGGAGCCCAGGCCGCGTTGCCCTGTGCGGGGTCAGGCGAGCAGAGCCTCTAAACCCCACAGGCTCTAGGCAGCCACCTCTCCCAGCCCCGCCCCAGCCCTGCAGACCCTCTGGGCAGCTGGCAGGAGTGAAGTGAGGGTGGGCTGAGCGCCTCAAGCCTGGTGATGGTTCCCGCCCCAGCCTGTGTGGTCTGGGCTGCTGCAGGGGTGGGTCCCACGCCAGGGCGGACCCTCAGGCCTGCCCAGGAATGAGCCGGAACTGTGGGCTGGGGCGCTCCAGGCTGGAGCTGGGGTGGCCTGGGCCGCAGGGCTCCTCCTTCCCTTGGGGCCTCCCAGAAGCGAGCGTCCAGCGCTGGGTTCTGGAGCTCCTGGTGGCCGAATGGGCAGTGTGAGCCAGGAACGGGTAAGGGCACGGCAGGACCAGGACCAGAGAGTCCGCTGTGCTGTAAACAGATGGGGGCGGGACAAGGACGGCCCTCCTGCTACAAGCTCGGGTTACTAAATGCAGCAGCATGAGGGGGGCAGAGACTGGCCGAGGACAGACACAGCCCCGCGCCTCCTCCTGAGGTTCTCGTGAACCAAGGAAAAGGCGGGAACTTTCCCGGGGAGAAACCCTTGATGTCCCTGGTCCTGTCCCCGAGGTCGACCTCACCAACGTGGACACCTCCATGCGGCCCACGGAGGCAGAACTTCCGCAGCCCCCGGTGAACCCGGGCCAGGCAGCCAGCCCAGCCCCTCCCTCTGCGGCCACCTCCTCCTGCCAAAGTCATGGGTGTGGGGGTTGCCCGCAGGCCCCTCTCTCGGTGACCCTGGGAACAGCGCTCCTGGCTCCCTCCCCAGCCAGGCCCCCGCCTGGGGCCAGAGCCTCAATGGCGGCTTTCACAGGGGCCTGGACAATGCCCCGTGTTGTCGGAGGGCCAGCCGCCCCGTGCCGCCTCATCACAGACACGGCCCTTCCTGCCTGCGGTTTCGGACCCCGTGCCCCCTGGGGGTGGGAACGGTCCGACCTTCCTCCTGGCCTAGGCCCTGCCCTCCCAGAGTGATGGAATGGGGGGGGAAATCTCATGCCTCAGTTTCCCCATCTGTGTAGTGGGGACAGCATGGTGTCCAGCACAGGATGTTACTGGAGCATGACGTCACTTGTGGGTGCACGGTCAGCACGAGGCGTCCCTGGGGTCAGACCCCTCAAGGCGACGGTGCTGTGGCTTGGCTGGGAGGCAGGAGAGGCTGTCCCCTCCCCGGACGGGCAGACGCCTTGCTGGACTCAGGACGTCTGCTGGGGTCGGGTTTGCTGTGCCTGTGCGTTGGGGCCCTCTGTGGGTCTCCAAATTTGGGGCTTGTGGAGCGGGGGTGTTCTGGGGCTAACCTGACCCCAACGGGCAGCCCCCCAAGCTGTGCCGCCGTGAGTGTGGGGGTCTCTTAGGCCCGTCTCGTGCCAGGCCCCGCCCTGGGTGCTGCAGGAGACACGAGGAGGTCAGCAGGGACCCAGGGAGCCCCTGCCCCCACCCTCTGACCCCTGGGGGCTGCTCGTGGCCTCTGCCGCCACCCCCCCCACCCCCGAGGTGCACGGAAGGCCCTGCGAGGGGACCTTGGTCTGCGTCGTGCTTGCTGCCAATGCCACGTACAAGTCCAGGGCCCTGCTGGCCCATGGGGACTGGACTGTCCAATCTTACCTTCCTCTCTCAGCTCTGTTGCTTGATAGATGAGGAAACTCAGGCACAGGAAGGGGCCACAGCCAGGATGAGGTGGTGTCACATCTCATGGGGTCAGCTGGGAGGTCCTGGCCCACAGCTAGGCCAGCCACAGCCCTAATGGGAATGGGGACTTGGTCCCTGCTTCCCGCTGTGTGACCCGTGGCAGTCAGGCAATGTCTCTGGGCCCTGGATTCCTTGTACACAGAAGAGGATGCAGATCAGCCCCCAGTGACAGGGACGCAAGGCTCAGAGCCATGCTGTCTGGTGGGCCCCTCCCACAAGTACCACTGGCTGGGTTGTTGAACAAACCAATGAATGAATGAGTGAATGAATGGATGGCTAAGGACAGACGTGGTCACAGTCACACCCAGCATCCCTGCCAAGTGACCAGGAACGGTGGCATCTCGATGCCCGAGAACAGCGCACTATGGACTCAACCTGGGGCTCCCGCCATGAACTGGGCCCCAGGACAAGGCCCTGCCCTCCCACCACCCGCCAGGTCAGACCTGCCCCGTGGGAGAATGGCCTCCCGACCCGGGAGCCCCGAGCAGGGCTGGTGTGGGGAGGGGGCAACCATCCCAACACCGTTGGACGTGGACACTGTCATCTCCCCAGCCTTAGAAGAGACGCCCTGAGTCTCAGCCGTCTTGCCATCTGTGGTCCTCTCCCTGGAGGTCAGGGCTCACTGCCAGCCAGCAGGTGGCATGGGCTCCAGTGTGGGGGGAGCAGACAGGGCGTACCTGGGCTCAGAACCGCCACAGGGTGTGGCTGTAGGTCTTCAGAGGCCCTGGCCGGCAGGTGCACCGGCAGGTCGGCAGGGACCCAAGAGTGGGGGTGGACAGAGCCGGTGGCCTGAGCAGCAGGTGGGGAGAGACAGGGCCCTGAGCAGGTACACAGAGGACGCCTGTGACCCTGGGAGCCCCGCCCAGCAAGGCACAGCTGCCCTGCTGTTGGTCACTTGGGGCTGGGGCAACAGCTAGAACCTGAGGCCTAGAAACAGGTCGTGGCCCTTCGGAAGCAGCTGGGGGTGGGCTCAGGACCTTGGTCTCCCTGGTGCCTCCCCAGGCCCTGGCTCTGTGCCCAGAGGCCACCCCTCCATCAGGGCACCCCCGGCAGGAGACAGAAGGCAGTATGGGCCCATCTCCCACCCTGGGGGTTACCACCTGGCGTCATCCCAGAGCAGGGCCGTGTGTTCCTAGCCTCAGCTTAAGATAAAACTAATGCACAAGTTGCACACGTGTGGTGTGACTTACACACACTTTGCATGTCTCGTTAGAGCATAGTTCCTCGAGCTGTGGCAGGTGTGAGACATGGAACAGCTTTGCCATCCTGAATGTCTGTGGGACCCACAGGCAGTGTGCTCTGTGGTCAGTCCCCAGCCCCGCGACCACTGTCTGCTTCTGGCTCCTGGTTTTGCCTTTTCCAGGATGTCATTCAGTGGAACCATTCAGGCTTTTGGGTCTGGCTTCCTGGCGGGTGCAAGAGGGTTCCCAGCTGCAGGTGGACTCCATGCTCAGAAGAACCACGGTTGTTCGCCCTTCCCTGGCCATGTGCTGATGGTGACGAGTGAAGCCACACTGTGCGCTGTGTGCGGCTCTCGTACCATCATGGCTTTCATCCCCTGGATGTCTGCTGCTCCCGGGTCATGTGACCAGTGCCTTTAACTTTGTAAGATGCGCGGAGTCTTCTCCAGGGTCTTTGCCATTTTGCACCCCACTGGTGCCAGGAAGGGCTACTGCCACCACCCTTGGCCACACCCAGGTGGTCGGTGCTTGTGTGTGAGGTGGTTTTGCCATCCTAGTGGGTGTGGTGGATCTCATCATGGCTAATGATGCTGAGAATCTTTCCACGCGCCACTTCAGGCATTCCGTGGCAGAGTTCATGAAGTGTGGCTGGGCCCCTGGTTCCCCACAGGTGGGACTTGGCAGGGCCTGGTACACAGGTGTTCAATAAATGCAGGGCTCACCATCCAGTCTCTGGCCAGTCCTTTTGCAGAACACGGGCGCCTGGGCACAGCCAGCCTCGGTGTCCAGCTGTGTGAGTTCTGGATGCAGAAAAGGCCCGAGACCCCAGGGGCAGAGAGCACGGGTGAACATGACGCCTGGGCCTTCCCAGGGAGGACACAGGTTTGCACACACTGGGCTGGCTGACTGCAGGGTGAGGCCAGGTCTGGGTCCTGGCCATCGCAGCGCCCTCCTAAAATACCACTCCTGTTGCCTGTCATCACACCTGAAATCAGGCACCCTGGCGGCTCACTGTCCGGAGAGCCACACAGGCTCTCCTGTCGGGGGAGTGCCCCCTCTGTCCTACAGCTTTGCACTCACCTATGGACCAGGCTAGATGGCAGGGACGGTTCTGCCTGCCCAGGTGGCTCTGCCTGCTGGCTCAGGAGCCCTCACGCTTCCTGAGGCTCTGCTGCCACCTGCTGGACACCATGAGTGTGGCAGGGGCAGGAGGCACATTTCACCCTCAGCATCCCTGAACCAGGTGCTGGGAGGGGTGTGCAGGGGCCCAGCCAGCCCCACCAGCCTTTGCTGGCCAGGTGACCTCGGGCCCAGCACGTGCCCTCCCTGAGCTGATTCCTCGTCCGTTCCATGGGATGAGCCTCCAGGGTCCTCCTGGGTGTGAATGAGGCCCCTGCCAGGGCCCTGCATGTCCAGGAATCGCAGCTGCGGCCCACTGTGAAGATGCTGCTCCCAGCACCCTCAGCCCGCTGAGCGCTGAGTGGGAGAGGCCCAGATGCTAAAGGAAGCCCCAGCCAGGCCAGGTGCTCACGCAGTCAGCAAACACTCTGAGTAGTTCCTGCTTGGGCTCCGGGGACACGTTGGTGGGCCTCCCCCCACCCCCATAAAGGGGCTCACCCGAAGCTGCTGTGTGTCAAGGGGTGGGGCGAGGAGGCACGTCAGCCTCCACAGGCTTGAGAGGTGCTGGGGCCTCCGAGTTGGGGGGAGGAACAGGCCCGATCCGGCCACTTCCCGAGACAGGCCGAGGGCTGTGTCCCCAGCGGCGCCAGCTGCCCCTCCCTGCCGCCAGTCTGCCGCCTTTTTATGGCCGCATTTCTCAGAGAACAGAGAAAATAGCCCTGGTCTCTGGTGTTGGAACGGGGCTGTCTGGGCAGTCGAGGGGCACTGGGCAGAGGAGGGGCGTGGTGGTCAGAGCCAAGTCCGTCTGGCCCGAGTGGCTGCCGTGGCGACGTGCGGGGGCTGCCCAAGCTGGTGCTGATGGCCCCTCCCTTGTGTCCACCACAGATGGGTGGCCGCCCTTGGATGACCCCTCACAGGGGCTCTGGGTCCTTTTCCCCGGAGACAGCTGCTCTGAGACTCAGAGTGGAGGCAACGGCCGATCCCCCAACCCCCACCCTGTGACCCAGCAGCCCCTCCTCTGGGGAGACGCCAGACAATGGCCTGAAACCGGACACAGCCCCAAAGCCCAGCAGCTGGTGAACGGTGGCTGGGGCCCCCCCACGCAGCAACACAGATGCATCTCCCGTGACCCTAGGGGGGACCCACGTTGCCTGATCCAACTCAGCATGAGGTCCTGGGACAGGGAAAGTGGTGGGGACAACGTGGGGGATGTCTGAACAGTGCAGGGGGCAGGGAGAGGCAGGGGCACACGGTGCTGGCCACCCGTGTTTACCCTCTCTCTGCCTGGAGCTCGAAGCTACCAAATGCGTCCCATGGGAGGTCTGTGTCACGACTCCTCCGTCCTCAGATCTATCCCCACAAGGCCTTGGCCACATCTGTAAAGTCCCTTTGGCTGCAGAAGGTGACATGCCCAGGTCTGAGGACCCCAGGCGGACACCCTGGGGCTGTTCTGCTCAGCGCCAGTGGCCACGTGGGTGTGCGCAGCGTGAAGCTTGAGCTGCGGCTCGCAGCCCATTTCCCCACACGCGTGTCCTACCTGGAGAAGCAGCGCCAGATAGAGCCCACGGCAGCAGATGGCCGGGCGCGTGCTGCTTCTGCACGAGGGCGGGCGGGGCGGGGCAGCTGGGTCAGGCCCTGGCTCTGCCGTCTCTGCTGTGCTCTCGTCCATGCCGACCCGGGTGGGGCAGGCAGGTGACGCTGGCCAGAGTCCTGGCACCTGTGCTCTCCTTGGGGCCCTGGCCCGCCACCCGTCTGACCGTGTCCCCTCTCCCCCAGGGTACCGCGAGGGCTTTCTCTGGAAGCGAGGCCGGGACAACGGGCAGTTTCTGAGCCGGAAGTTCGTGCTGACGGAGCGAGAGGGCGCCCTGAAGTATTTCAACAGGAGTGACGTGAGCCAGGCACGGGGGGCGGCCGGGCCCTCCCAGGGCGTTCAGGCCTCCAGCTGGGGCCTGCAGTGTCCCCCCGGACAGCAGCTTCATGTCCTCAGCTGCCCTCCTGGAGTCCCAGGGGCCATGTGGTCACCCCCAGGACTCCCTCATGAGGGTCACCCCAGGACCCCCTAGAACCCTCCCTATGAGGAACCCCCAGGAGGACCCTCTAGAAACCCCCCAGAGCCCCCTTGTGAGGACCCCCAGGACGGGCCTGGCCCAACTGCAGGCCTCCGTGCTGCAGCAGCCGAGGCTGTCCAGGCGCCAGGCAGCCCCACTGGAGGGCCCGGCAGAGGGGTGGAGGGGAACCTCGTCACCTCCCACCCCATGGAGCCAACCAGGACCCTGGAAAGACCCCCACTTGTGTGGGGGTGCTCTGGAGACTGTGGTCCAGGGATGGGCGAGCACACTGGCTAGAGCGGGGGCTCAGCAGGGCAGCCCAGGACTGCAAGAACTAAGTGCAGCCTGGTGGTGGGGCCTCCTCTCTGCCAGGGCTGGGGAGGGCCCATCAGCCTGGCCCAGGGCCTGGCTGCCCCTACCAGAAGGGCCCAGCATGGGGGTTCACAAGCCCCCACCCAGTGCAGTGGGCAGACATTGGCCCAGCTGGCAGGGGCAGGGTAGCTGGGGCAGAAGGGGGTGCCCAGAGGCGGTGGCGGAGCTGACTGCTGGAGAGACAGAGGGGGGCCGCCTGCCCATCTGCATGATGTCCACATCATCCCTGGGAGGGAGATACTGTTATCCTTGCTTTACAGACTGGGAATCTGAGGCTCAGAGAGGTTAGGTAACTTGTCCAAAGCCGCACAGCACTGCGGTGTGCTCCCAACAGCCACAGAGCCTGGCCTTCCTGCTCCCTTGAGTTGGACAACGGCCTCTGCCTGGCACTCAGACGCGGCCTTGCTTCCCAGGCCAAGGAGCCCAAGGCCATCATGAAGATAGAGCATCTAAATGCGACCTTCCAGCCAGCCAAGATCGGCCACCCCCACGGCCTGCAGGTCACCTATCTGAAGGACAATAGCACCCGAAACATCTTCATCTACCATGAGGATGGGAAGGTGGGTCGTGGGGACCAGGCTGCCGGGAACCAGGTTGGCACCCCCACGGGTGGCATCTGCCCCCAGCACCTTGTGCCCTCGGGGGGCCCCTTTGGAGAGGGGCCCGTCTGGGGGGAAACAGGAGTCCTACGTGGAGGGGAAGGGATAGCAGCGTCCTTTTGGCCACCACTAGCTCTGCTGGGGGAGGAGGGAGCTCGGCCCTTGGTGCCCCACACCTGCCCCTCCCACCACCCTGACACCAGCATCTCTGGAGGGCCAGGGCCAAGCAGAACTCCTCCCGAAGTCTGTCCTTTGTCCTTGTGCCAGACCACAGGGGGCAGCATGGAGCCCATCCTGCTGCCTTGGCGTGTCCGTCTCACCAGATGTCTATGCCTTGGCTTAAAGGGTTAAATGGTCCTTAAATCTTGAGAAACAGCAGTTGGAGGCTCCTCCTAGCCTCCTTTGGGAACTTGTCCCGTGTCTATAAATACTCTGTGCGTGGTGCTGCAGATTTGTCCATTTTAGGCACCATCTGACGCCTGCCCATATGGAAAATGAGCCCCGCTCCCTGCAGCCGCGCCTCCCACGTGCTGGCCGCGGCCGCTCACGGCGCCTTTGCTCACGCTTGTGTTCAGGGTTTCCAGGATCGTGACTGTGTGAAATGCTAGTCAGACCTGGCAGAGGAGCAAGCGACTACTTTCCTCTGCTGCGCGTGTTTTATCTTCCAGAGAGCTGACAGTTGTGTTTCCCCGTAGTTAGTTAACTGTGTGCTTGCCGGACATTCCAGGACCATGGGTGTCTGGACATAGCCTCTGACCACTGCTGTCTGGAGATGTCTCTCCCACAGCCTCTTCTCTCTCCTGGGGGTCCCTGCTCCTGGGATCCCAGGTCTTGTTTGGTCTCCTCCCTCCTTGTGTTGGAGCACACCCTCAGGCAGCTTTCTGGTAGGTCGCCTGGGAGCTGGCACGTCTGGCGTTTTCTATCTTCCGCTGGTCTAGCGTTTGGCTAGATGTGGAATTCTCGGTTGGAATTAGTTTTCCTTCCTAATTCTGAAGACTCTGCACCACTGACCCCTCCCTCCCTGTGAGTTTGTCCCCGGGGTTTGGACATTTTCTTTTTTTTTGAGACAGAGTCTTACTCTGGGTACCCTGGCCTGCATCTGTCTCTGGGGCCCGGTAACGCACATCCCTGAGATCAGGGGAAATTCCCTTAAATTATTTCTTTGGGAATTTCCTCCCTCCACTTTCTCCGTTCTCATTCTTCTGAAACTCCAATTATTCAGACATTTGCTCTAAAAAAGAAAAAAGTCTGGTTCTCTCATTTTTCTTCTATTCCCATTTTTTTTCTCTACTTTCTAGGAAATTTCTTCAACCTTCTATGGAGGGTTTCTTTTCTGCTCTCAAAGTTGTAATTTTGCAAAGCTCCTTTTGGATCTTGGGATGTTCCTTTTTCAAATACTGTTCTTGTTTCATGATTGTAGTATCTTATCTCTAATTATTGTTAATTTTTAAAGTTTTCTTATCCCTGAAAAATGTTATTTTCTTCTAAGTTGCTATTTCCTGTCTGTCTGTGGATTTGCTCTGACTTCCTTGTGAGAAATTTCTCCAGATATACTGGGATGTGGGGCTGCTTGGATTCTCCAGAGAAACTGCCGCTGCCCAGCGCGGACCCACTTGGGCCCCTCACTGTGGGGGCTGAGAAGGGGAGGAGGGGCTCTGCACTGCAGGGGGTGTGGTCTCTGGGGCCACTGTGTGTGGAGCCGTGTGGGGTCCCAGGCCGCTGTTTCTGGAGCACACACTGCCTCTCTTTTACCCTTCCTGCAGAATGAACCCCCATCTCTTGCCGGGGCTGGGGAGGGCCTGTTTTTCACTGGTTCACCTGCTCAGGGCCCCCCACTCCCGCTGCCAGGGGACCTTGGGCTGTTAAGGCCCAGCCTTCGGGGTTGTGCACCATAAATCAGGCGCTTCTCAGCTATGTCTTCTCTCGGCTTTGGTCCCGCTAAGTCGCTCAGCACTTGTGCACCTGTCTGCTTCCAGCTAAGGTATGAGCAAATCTTCAGCTTTATCCAGAAGCCTCCGCTTTCCCTTTCCTTGAGGGGAAACTAAGGCCAGGGGATGCGAAGAGGTGGCCACAGAAACCTGGGGGCTTAGGTGAGACATGAAGAACCCACCAAAACCCCACTGTGAGGAGAGTGAGGAAGGTGGCAGGTAGCATAGTGGGAGTGGCCACCTAGTCCTGGTTCCCAGAGGGGAAAGTGCATGTGCAAAGGCCCTGTGGCCGGAAAAGCTGACCCAGGATGAGGGAGGCAGGAGAGGAAGTGGGTGAACACAAAATGCCCCCCCCCCCCCGCCCAAGGTGGGCTGACTAGCACCTGGAGGGCATGCTGAGGATTCCTGCTTTTACTGGGGTGCAGTGGGAAGTCTGGGGGTATCAGGCCTCAAGGTGACCTCTGGCCCTCCCACTGGCTGTGGAGGATGGCGCAAGGGGAGGCAAGAGGCTGCTGCTGTTGAGCAGAGATGGCAGCACCAGGCCGAGTGGGTGTGCTGGGACAGAGCTGGGCATTGGTGGGGGTCAGGGGGAGCTGGGTTCCCGGAGGGGCAAGGTCACAGCCAGATCCATGGAGCTGCCACCATCCCATGGAGGACGGGGCAGGTGGTGGCACTGGAGCACCAGCCTGTGCAAGGGCAGGCAGGGCTACCAAGGGAAGTAAACCCAGTGGAGACCGTGTCCTAAAAGGCAAGGGGAGATGCCGCGTGGGTAGGGGGTCAGGATTTGGGAGTGGGAGTCACCAGAGGAGGGCTGGTGCATGGGAGGGGTCCCCATAGAGACCAGTGCAAAAGTCTGGGTAAGTGTGAGCCATTGCAACTGCAGAGGGGGTGTGTCACTGCCAGAGTGAGATCTAGATGTGGGGTAGGTGAAGTACAGCGTAGGTGGCCTTGGACAAGCACGGACTCTTGGAGGGGTGGTTTGGGGAGGGCAGGGCACGGGGTGTGTGTGTATGTGGCTGTGGGCTTCATGGCCAGGCCTGAGTGGGTCCAGTGCTGTCAGAGGGGAGGGCCATGGGACAGGGCTTGGGTGGGGGGAAGGTGGAGCCCAAGGGTAGGGTGGGACTAAGTGGGAGGAGCATATAAGGTGGACCACAGACAAGGGCTGGAAGTAGGTGTGGGCTGGGCTGGGCCTATGGTGTGAGCTCTGGGGCAGAGGGTTAGGGTTGGAGGTGCCACATGGCACAGGTGGGTGGCTGGAGGGCCTGCTTCATCCTGGACTGGGGTTTGCCCACAAGACACAAGGTTGAAGGGACTGGACTAAAAGGTCCTCTAGCTCCTCCTGGAATGCAGTGTCCAAGAGAGGCCAGAGCCGAGGGTGAGGAGGGGGCCTTGACAGAGGCCGCACTCCAGGCTGACCTGGACAGGAGGGGCTGGGCATGGGCACTGGTCTGGGGCCCCCACAGTGGAGCTGGAGGGACAAAGATTGCCCCAGGGGCTCCAGCCCCTCCAAGTTCTCACTTGGGAGTGGTGCTGCCCTTCCCCGCAGCTCCAAGTGGGCTTATAAATAGATGAGCTTCCCCTCCCTCCCCACCCCCGACCTGCACAGCTACAAAATAAGGATCTTCACAAAAATAGCTCGAGCTAAAAGGAGAAGAGGCTGGCCTGTGCACTGGGCCCTGCACCCACTTCCTGCCTGAGGGGTGACTCCTCTGTTCCCCTGGAGGTGTCCAAGGAGGCAGCACTCAGGAGGGGTTGCCCCTCTTTAGAGAGCCCTGACTCCTGGCCCCAGTCAGCCCAGCCCTTCCATCCCCCCTCGGCCCATGGCCCACACCAGCCTCTGACCCCTAGGAGATTGTGGACTGGTTCAACGCGCTCCGAGCTGCCCGCTTCCACTACCTGCAGGTGGCGTTCCCTGGGGCAAGTGACGCGGACGTGAGTGGCTGCCTGCGGCAGGGGGACATGGGGAGGTAGACCTCTCAGCTGTGTGCCTGCACCCTAGTCTGGGATGACTTTGAGCCCTGTGGTGGGTCAGGGGACTGGCTAAGGGCCTGTCCTAAAGTCTCCCTCTCCTGCCCTGTTCCGGGGAACTTTAGCTCAGCTGCAGCAGACAGGGAGGGGAAGAGGGGTGGGGTAGGGTGGCAAGCTTGGGCCCCGCCCTCCTGCCCGGAGGAAGCCTGGCTGGGGGGCCCTTGGGGTGGGGGTTGAGCTAGCTCCTGAGGGGCCAGTCTCCACCCCCACACACACGTTTTTCACCCCAGCTGGTGCCGAAGCTCTCCAGGAACTACCTGAAGGAAGGCTACATGGAGAAGACGGGGCCCAAGGTGGGTGTGCAGGGCATGCGAGGCCCAGGCCTCACTCCCAGCTTAGCCTGTTTCCTGCTAGTTCTGTTGCCTGGGCCCAGGCTGCCAGGGCAGGAAGTGGGGTATGTCACAGAGGGTCTTGGGCTGAAGCACCGGCGACTCTCCCTAGTGCTGAGTGTTTCTAAGCTTGTCATCTGTTATGGGCGGCCCTAAGACCTGTAACAGCAGGTCAGCTACGGGTTGGTCCTCATGGCCCCTCATCTGTGCCCAGCTGGGATCTCAGATGACCTAGGACCAGCGTCCTGGGCTTTGGGTCTGGCCCCTACCTCCTACACCTCTTCTACAGACCTGTGTGCCTGTGTGGGCCAGGCCACATCATGCCACCATGCCATTCCCTACTGTGTGTTGGGGGAGACAGGAATCCCAGGGTGGTGGGAAGTACAGATACAGAGGGGCCTGTGACTGAGGCCTGGACCCCCTCCTGGGGCCAACCAGAAAGGCTGGAGACAGGAGCGAGGGGCGGTGGTGCTGGTGTGGAGAGGAGGGAACGGCGTGCAGGTGGGAGAACAGCACGTGCACATGCCCGTCCTGCACTGGTGTGGACAGAGCAGGACCAGTGGGGCCCAGAAGGCCCAAAAGAGCTCACACACCTTGCCCTGGTGTGGAGCTGGGACAGCTGGGGGCAGGGCCCTGCTGGTCACTGGTCCTCTCTGACCCACAGCAAACAGAAGGCTTCCGGAAGCGCTGGTTCACCATGGATGACCGGAGGCTGATGTACTTCAAAGACCCCTTGGTAAGGGGAAGGGCTGCAGCCACTCTGGGGAGTGGTTCAGCCAGCCCCACCTGCCCTGTCACCTGTGGGAGAACTGGTACCTTGCTGGAGGCGGAGGGGCTGCACCCCCTACCCTGCCTGGGCCTGGCCTGGCTCTGAGCACAGCTGGGCTTGGAAAGCCGCCCTGTGCCTGGGACCTGCCCCTATCTCCAGCTTGGTCCCACAGGATGCCTTCGCCCGAGGTGAAGTCTTCATTGGCAGCAAGGAGAGTGGCTACAAGGTGCTGGACGGGCTCCCGCCGTCCACCCAGGGCTACCACTGGCCGCATGGCATCACCATCGTCACACCCGACCGAAAGTTCTTGTTCACCTGCGAGACAGAGTCGGACCAGCGGGAGTGGGTGGCAGCATTTCAGAAGGTGGTGGACAGGCCCATGCTGCCCCAGGAGTATGCAGGTGAGGGCAAAGAGGCGGCAGGGGCCTGCCTGTGGGCAGCCTGGGCTCCCTGTGCAGTGTGACAAGCCTGGTGCTGTCCCACTTGCAGTGGAAGCCCATTTCAAGCACAAACCCTAGCAAGAGGCGGTCTGGAGGCCCTAGACACCAGACTCACTGCAACGTGGCCAACCCGGCGACGAGGTGGCCAGACCACAGGAGCATCCTGAGGAGGCCAGCTGTCCTGGACCCCGTGCTCCTGGGGCAGCCCTGAGCATGGCCAGGTAGGGCCTGGGCTGTAGTCACTAGGACCGTTTTCTCTGGAACCTCATCACAGGACCTCTGACCCCTCATGCTGCTGTGACCACACCCAGCCCCTGGGCCCCCCTGCCTGAGGGCCGGGCAGCCTCCCAGCTAGAGGCAGGGCCCCCCTAGGTCCCTGCCACCCACCTTGCCTGAGGGAACGTCTAGGCCCCAGAGCGGGACCCCCGAGACCAGCCCAGGGCTGCTGTGGTCAGCGGGCAGTGGGGCTGGCGTTGCCACTGGGACTCTAGGACCTGCCGCATGCTGACCCTGCCCCGGGCTCTCCTCCCCACTCCCCCCCAGCTAGTATTTATTGAGCATCGACGGGCCGGGGTCAGGGTGGAGGTGCACAGCCCTTACCTGCAAGGAGCTGACCCTGCAGGTGCTGCTGGGGGCAGTTTTCCAGGCAGAGCAAACAGTGCACACAGGTCCTGGCGCCCCAGCAGCTGGAGCTCCCGTGCTCCTGGCCCAGAGGGTCAGCCAGGCGCTGCTAGGCAGCTGCCCCCTTGCTCGCTGGGCATCTCTACCTGTCCAGCTTGGTGCTCGCTGACCAGCGACCGCTGCCCACCAGCCCTGACCTTGCAGCCTTTGAACCCTTTGAGGATGATGGCCTGAGCTGCTGGCGGCCAGTAGTCTGAGGCCTTGTATTTATTTCCCCCCCGACCTCCCGTGCTGCGTCCCACAGTCCAGGACCTCACTGGGCTCCCCATGTATGGGAGTCGTGCAGGACAGATCCTGGCCATCTGTGCAGGCCAGGTGGGGTGTGTAGGTGGGGACACCCCTGTGGTGACCTGGTGGCCTAGCACTCCCAGCCCAGCTGAACTGTGCCCCAGGGGAGCCCTGGACAAACGGGAGGGTTCCTAAGGCCGGGATCCTGCCACCCCCGTTGCAGCCTGGAATAAAGTGTGGCTCTGGCGTGTCCCCAGCTGTGTGTCCAATGCTGGGGTTGGGAGGGGACTGAGCTGGGAACACACAGCCCTGCCCCAGCAGCCTCCACCTAGGCAGAGACAGAAACAGGAGAAACCCCCATGTCAGCTCTGAGGGGCAGCGCCACACGGGGTGCTGGTGCCCCTCCAGGGGCCTTGTGCCGCCTGCTGGTCTGCAGCACTGAGTCCAGGTTTGTGGTGCGCCTGAGCTCGTCATGGAGAGAGGGGATGTGGCTTCTCATCCAGACACAGGCCCCCTCCCCAAGGCCCACACCTGCCCCTACAGTGGCTGTGGGCCCCAGGGCCTAGAGCCCCTCACCTCACCTACACCTGGCCTAGAGGACTAGCCCTGCCCATCGCTGAGGGCTCTGGTGAGGTCTGACGCAGCCTCATGTCCTCCCACAGAACATGCTGAACCTCACTTCTCAAGTGGGGGACCCAGCAGGCCTCCCAACCCCAGCCTGGGGGTCCCCAGGGAAGCTGGGCTAGTGCTGAGGACACAGGCAGGGTCCCCCACACCCTGAAGGAGATGGGGGTAGGGTGCCACTATCCACTACTGCTCTTGGATGGTGAGGCAAGCAGTCGGTCCTGGGTCAAACATGAGGACCTGGGGTGCCCCTGGATCTACCCCACTGCATGGGGTCAGCCCCCTTGGGCTGATCTAGACCTTTCCTCCACCAGGGAGGAAGTGTGGGCATGTGCCCTGCATGTGTGTATGAGTGCATGTACCACGCGTTCTACCAAGGACAGTGACAATCTTAACATTTTTAAAAAAAAATCACAAAACTACTTTCTAATGGAAGGAAAGAACTCTTTCAAACACAGCAGGAAACTCACAATCCATAAAAGGTCAGTCACTTGGATTATGTGAGGACCCTTGGCAGGGGCCAGCGCAGAACTAGCTAAGCTGCTGGCGGCATCAGGGCCACTGCCAGGTGTGCTCGCTGTCCAGCTCCGCTGCCCGGACCACGGGGCTTCAGGGATAGCATCCCATGCTGCTGGCATCTCCTGAGTTAGATGGTCACAAACATGCAGGTGCCATAGCACATGTCATGAAGGGAGGAGGATTACCTGGGTGTGTGGCTGCAAGTGTCTTGCACAGCTCTGACCAGCTAGCTGGCTTTTTCTGTGTTCATCTAGTGTTAATCCTGAGCAAAACCGCACGTCTACCACAGTGCTCAAACTGTTCCTAAATGTACCAATCATGTTGGATCAAACATTACGGTTTCTGAACATGGGGGCAGGGCTGTCCCTTCTGAGAACTCCCTGGGTGACTACAGCGGGGTGGGGGGACTCAGTGCAAACCTCTGCAACTCAAGGGCCAGCTCTTTGAAGCTGGGATACCCATAGCTGGGGGATTTGATTTTTTCAGAATTCAACCCAATTAAACATGTATTCCTAACACCACAGCCAGGTGAGTCAGGCACCCCTGACACGGGTTTCGTGTCCCTCTGCCCATACCCAGTAGTCTGGACAAACCCAGGCCACAGCCCACCCTTGCTCAGAGCCCCCGGGACTCCGAAGGCTGTGGACACCCCCACACCCTGCAGCCCAGCCCTGCCTGAGGCCCCCATGCCGGCATTCAGGGGTTGGCCCAAGACCCACAGGGCAGCCCCAGAGCTATTCAGAAAGGACCAGTGCTGCAAAGCCCAGTATAAAGGATTTATTTATGCTCCACAGTTGACACAAACCTTCCTTTAAATTTCATTTTTACAGTGAATAAAGTTGCATGTCTCCCTCCTGCCCACGCACGATCACTGAGTATTAATCTACAACTTTCACTTTAATTGTGAAAAAATAAAATGTTTCCCCTTTTATAATTATACTGATAAAGTCTGGAATGGCATCAGTGATAAAGGACAGTTTGCCAACTCCTGGACTGGTTATTTGGTTAAAACCTAATATTAGGTCCAAGGATCAACCACCCGGTACAAATAAATATTGCATTATGAAAGACGGACAGTCCCGTGGTGTCCGTTTTATAAAACAGCATTTCCACAGCAGCAGCTTGGTGCTCACAGAGACCAGCAGGGTGTGGCTTTGGGGTCTATACCAAGTCACCTCAGGCCACACCAGACCCAAGTGGGCAGGGTCACAGCTAAGTACCATGCAGACACCTGCCTGGCCAGCGCTCGCCCACCTCCCAAGAGCATGAGGATGATGGCATGGCACACACACGCTCTGTCTGTGACCAGGACAAACATACTGTGATTACAGAGCCACCCGTGTTCAAACAAAAACAAGATAAAAAAGAAAACTGCTCACGTTTGAAGACCATAGGAGGCCGAGCTGGGTTCACACGTCTGAGTGGCCACTGTTTCCTCTGGCCCCCCATGGGCTGCGCTGGACATGCTGAGTGCAACTTGCCCAGTCCCTGAGGATAGGCCTCCTCGTGTCACCCTCGGCCCTCCCCACAGGAACCGGAAACAAAGCACTGGGAGAGGGTGAGGCGGCAGCAAGGCCTGTGCTTTATTGTGGATCAATCTCCGGGGAACAGGCAGCCGGCAGAAGCCCAGGGCCTTGCTCTCGGGCCCCAGCCACACAGTGACAGGCAAGCCACAGGCCACGCCACCCTCAGCCACCGCACATAAATAGAGACAGACACCGCACACGCAGCTACCGCCAGCCTCAGAGCCGAGCCCGCGGATGTGAGGAGCCGCACTCCAGGACTCCGTCTGAAATCATCCCTTGAGCTGTCGACTGGGGGGTCTCCGTGTAGCTGGGGCAGCTTCAGTCCAGCTCGATGGGACTGCTGTCATCGGGGCTGTCCTCACCCTCCTCCTGCTCTGAGGAGCCCATGAGGCTGCTGAGGAGGTTCCCTGGAGGGAGACACCAGGTGGCAGGTGCCAGAGCAGCTCTCTGGTCACCCCGACCAGCCCCACTTTCCCACATGAGTGCACCCGCCACACCAGGGCGTGTTCCAGGGGTGCCTGCGACTCTCTGGAGGACACAGAGCTGATGATCAGAGAGAAATGCTCAAACATGTCTGATGCGTGGCTTTAGGGAAAAAAGAACCCCAAATATCCACCAGTAGGGGTCAGGGTAAGCCACAGGAGAGGCCTAGGGAGTTACCAAAACAAGTCACAGAAATATCATTTATAACAAGAGAAAGCTGTAACATAAAAGCACTTGCATGTTATACTCTTTAAATTATAAATAAGATGTGTCAAAGCTTCAAAGGCTGCACATAAAAATGCCCACTGCTGTCACCTGTGGGTGTGGTCACCACTGACCTGAATTTTTACCCAAAGAGTAACTGTTACTCAAATACAAAATAAAAGTTCAAGATGTCCCCTTAAACCAAACCATGAGGTAGACAGAACAAATGAAAAGTTAAACAGTGTTCTTTGGATATAAAGAGACGGAACCTTCCTTATCTGCAACCTTCAGCTCCCTCCCAGTGAGCACGCTGACAGTACTCTGGCGGGGGAGAAGCCAGTTCTCAAGTCTAACAGGAAAACAGACAACACTGCGCCCGGACACTCCTGACCAGCAGTGAGGCTGGGAGACAGAGCCCGACAGATGTGGCAACGCCACACGTGCACACTCAGAGCCACCCCGAAAGGGCCAACTACATGCTGGAATTCAGGGAGGACAAGGAAGCCCCTCCTGGCCAAGTCAGGGGGCATAGGCGCAGACAGCGGATACGAGGGAGGGGCCTCCACCCCACACCTACCCTAAAAATAGACCCCACACGGATAAAACAGGAAAAAGCAAAACTTAGAGTCAAGGGGAAGCAGCTTTGAGAGTAAACTCCCCAAGGAAGGCCTTGCCGCGGAGCCCTTTCAGCAGCCTACGCTGCCCGCTTACCTAGCAGGCCCCCATAAGAGGACGTCTGCTTGGGAGGCACCCCGAAGAACAGCTGTCCGATCCGGTCCAGGTACTGCAAGAGCCAAGGCAGTGTGGTCACCAGGCGCAGAACATGCTGGAACTGCCCTTGCAGCACAGCACGTGGACTCCAGCATTTCCTACCCCGACACCCTGGGCCCTTACCTCGTTGTACATGGGGTCCCTCCGGAGGGATGGCTGATACTGCTCACACAGCACCGTGAACACCGTCAGCTTGCCGCTGGGCACAAGAAAGCCGTCAGACCTACGTCTGACGAAAAGGAAAACAAAACGAGAAAACCACACATCCCAGTATCCACACAGACATCCACATGCTCATGTACACACACATCTGCACACATCTGTGCACAGCTGCACACAGATCTATACACACTTATTCACAGCTATACACATCTATACACAGCTCCGCACAGTTCTACACACACACTGCATGTAGTTGCACACAGATCTATACACATACTACACATACTCCTATGCACACATCCATATAGGCAAATCTATATAATCAACACACTCACATCTATCTGCACACAACCCTACAGACACCTACACACACCACACGAACTCACACATGCACACCTGAACAAGTAAGATTTACCCATCCACGGCCAATAGCAGAAACCAGATGAAATTAAGCAGGGGCTCCACGAACGGAGGCCCATCCTCGATGGACGGGTGCTTCTGTGTGTATGTCGTGAAGACCACTGACGCGCTGCTTTTGTTTTTTAAACACAGAAATCTGGAAGTGAGAACATCCCAGTGGGTGGAAACAGCGAAGGAAGCTGGTGCAGGTATGGAGAGCCTCCATGGTCCCTCCCAGCTTGCGCCCACACAGGACCCCTAGCCCTGGGCTCAGAGGGCTTGTGCTACACACGGACGTCCTCGGGGCAGCACTGAGGAGCTTTACAATTCACAGACGAAGAGTATTGAGAGTACTGGGAAAGTGACAGGCTCATCCCAGGTCAAGATACGCACTTATACACAGCTATGAACAGTGGGGCCAGAGCCAAACTTGCGTCCCTGACACTCACTAAACCAAAGCCTCCCCTTGCCCCCACCTGCGTGCACCAGCCAGACACCTGCCTGCATAAGAACGCTCAGCCCACAGGCCTGACACCCGGCTACTGCTGGACAGACCCCGGCTTCCACTCGGCAAGGGACACTACTCAGACACAAAGTATTCAGGGCTCCAGAAAAACCATTTGCACCATGCTTCACAAAGCTGGGGAGTTAGATTTTAAACGATTTCATTTTCACACCCACAGCTCTGTGACATAGTCCTGCAGCTGCCAGGCACAGCAGGTGCCAGTGAGCAGGCGAGTCCTGCCCCAGTGCCCACCTCCCAAATCGAGGCTTTTCCTGAGGGAGGAAATCAGCGTGACCACGTGTGACCAGTTTTTATCAGGGAAGGGGAAGGCCAAGTCTGTCACAGAGTGCCTAGCAGTGCAGATGGCTGGTTGCTGGGACCCATGCACCCCACCTTGGCAGGGAACTGGGGGGAGGGCCTGGCAGATGTTCACTAACAACTCCAGAACTCTGAGGCATGTTTCGGTATTTCAACATAACTGAGGGAAAGGAAAAAAGGATGCGGAAGGCCTAGCTAGAGTAGGGACTTTACAGGGCCAAGGGAACCGGTAGGGGGCGACATTTAGTCGGGGATAGTCGGGGATCTCGTGCTTGCACTGAGGGTTTAGATGCACAGAAACATCTGCAGAGACAAACACAGCCTGTGGAAGCATGCACACTGCATGTTCCAAGATACTTCTTAAAACCTACTCAATGTATTAAAAATTATTAGTCACTCTGGGTGTGGTGTGAGCTGTGAACTCACCCGGAGTGAACTTGAGGGGACAGTGACCTACTCCAAGGCAGCCTGAAACCCAGGCAGGGACTGAAGCAAGGATTGGGTCAACAGTGAGCACCTACTGTAGGACGGCCTGGGCCACGAACATGTCCACCTCGCTGCGGAAGCCCCTGGAGGTGGAGTACTCCACGAGCATGTGGGCACAGCCCTCCCCGTCAGCAGAGTGCAGGAAGTGGTACCGAGATTCGCAATAGTTCTGCTCTGTGAAGGGACAGAAAAAACACTTTAATACAGACATACCAGGGACACAACACATCACAGAGATGTGAGAACATTCACCTCCCCTACGTCCTGCCCCACTCGCCTGCACTGTGCTGTCCGTCCCGCCTGTGTTAGGAGCCCCATGTGAGAACGTGGGGACGAGGACAGGTGGACCCGCTGCCCACTCAGGGCAGCTCATGGTAAACCCTCACCAAACACCTCTCGATCGCTCAAAGCACCAAATGCCAAACAGCGAGAGGGGGCAGAGCTAGTCACCAACTGAAGACCTTACTGTGTGAGGCTAGCGAAGCTGCTAGGTCCTGCCCATGCTCATGTGCACATTAGGGTGAACCATAAAAACCGCTAACACTGGTACTTCTGATCGACTCAGATGACCATTTCATACGGAGAAACCTGATGGAAATGCTAACAACTGAGCCTCTGCCAGCACAGCACCTTGAACTTCAGAACAACAGGAAGGATAAGCCGAGGATTCTCCTTCCTGCCACAGACCTGCTGCGTTAAAATAGGCAAGGCCACGAGTGACTCCTCAAACCTCACACCTGCTCACACCCTCCACCCACCCTATGCCATCCTCACACCTGCTCACACCCCCCCTCTGTCCCTGGGCCACCCCTACACCTGTTCACACACCCCCTCTGTCCCTGGGCCATCCCCACACCTGCTTACACACTCCTTCTGCCCCTGGGGCCACCCCCACATCTGCTTACACACCCTCCACCCTGGGCCACCCCCACATCTGTGCTAGCCTGGCCCTTCCCATCCAGATCTGGGCATCACCTTGCCCCATCACTGCCCCGCCCCCCCCCAAGTGGAGCCCTTGTCTGCCCTCAGTGCCCAGGGCCCTGGTGCTGTATTCAGGACAGTCTGAGTGACAGGGAATACTGACTCAGTTGTTTGCCTATCTTCTGTTTGTCTCTCTGTACCTCCAAAATAATAACCTTCTAGTTTTATGGCCTCCACATGAGAACATCATTATGGAAGTAACTACACCGGACATTAGCAAGCCCAACCGCCCCAGAGCAGAATGTAACCCGTATCCCAGGAGAGGCAGAGGTGGTGGCTCAGGGTGTGGCTGTCAAGAACAGTAGCCCCGCCCCACTCAGAGTCTCTGTGAACTCCAAGAACCCCCAGTTGGACACTCCCAGAGTCAGGGACGAGGGCCACACCCATCCCTGGGGGGCAGCTGCCAACACCAGCACATCCAGCAGGGTCTCTGTGGACTTCGCTGAGGAAAGTCCCCCAAGTGTTCTGGACACCACAACCGACCCTGTGGTGGGAAGGGCTCCATGACAGACACTTTACTCCTCAAATATCGTGACAATTGTCACACCAAACACACATGCCTCAACCACTTGTGCAACACTGCGCACGTGCGGCACAAGCTGCTCATGCCACCCCCTTATGCCTGCCGCCTTCCCAAAGGGCCCCACACATAGGCGTGGAGGAGACATGGGCCACAGCAGTACTTGCTGCCCAAGGTCTTGAAGGAGGTGACCCCCCTGAAGCCACAGGGCCCAAGTCATCTGCAAGATGAGGTAACAGGTCAAGGCTGGGCCTAGGGACTGTGGGGGGGGTCTGAAGGCCTCTGCCGCCTCACTCCTGCCTGGCACAGTGGCACCTGCCGGGACTCAGCAGTGCTCGTGCCCCAGGGCTGTGTGCTATGGGGAAGGGGTGCTGGCACAGACGTACAAGCAGGAGCAGCACAAAACCTGCTTTCGAAAGCATGACCAGGGCCAAAACCTACGGGGAGGATAAGGAGGTCCCTGCCCTTCTGAGGACCAAAGTGACCCCAAGGAATTGACTCAGCCAGATTCTTCCATGGAGCTTCCCTCAACTTTCTGGCCTTTGAATTCTACTTAGACCTGATGGACGCTCACTCACGTGGCTCTGGGTGAAGGCAGGGAAAGCATGACAGGTGCCAGGGGAGCTGACAGCCTCTATTACAGCAGAGAGCAGGGCGCAGCCAGGTGAACCTGACCCAGGTGAAGAGAAAAGGTGTGGCCTCTCAGTCCCCTCCGCCCAGTGGGCAGTGCCTGGCAGGCTGGGGCTCTGAGATCTCAGCACCAACAAGGGCTAGCGCCTGGTGGGCACCCAACGTTCATTTGATGGATGGGTGAGAGGAGGGCAGGATGGAGTTTGGCTTTGCTGACCTGCAGAGAACACACACATTCATCCAATTTCACCACTTGTCAGAACAGAGCTATTTCCATGAAGAGCTTATTCACAAAGCTGATCTGCACTAATTACTGGAGGAAAGTCACCTTCGGCCTAGACCTGAACTTCTAGAAGGTGCCTGTGCCCCACATGGCCGTATCTCTCCACCTCTCACCTAAGCTGCCCAGATGGACACCTGCGGGCCCGGGCACGAGGCAGGGCCAGCAAGGCCTGCTGCCAAATCACGTACCACATATACTTCCTGGGGACCGCGCTCGGGAGGAAACCTTTTCAAACCCTAATGAACAACATGTCACTTGACCAAGATTTATTGAGAACCTTTTCTGGTACCCAAGCAGCAGATCTGGAGCTACAAAACGAACCACGCTAAGCCAAAACCTCCATGACCCCCACTGCATGGACTGAATGATCCCCAAAATGCTTAATCAGAAAATGAGACTGGCTTTGCAGAGAAAACAGCTCCGCTAGCTAAGCATGGGTCGGATCAGCACCAGAACCCTGGGCACAGACATCCATATCTCCCAGAGAGAGCAGGGGGCACCCTGGGTACCAGCAGGAAGAAAAATGGGCTGGGCCAACCACGGCTGCCACCCTACCCCCTTGGGGCTGTCCTCAAGTAAGGTGGCTGAACCTCGAAGCATAACTGCCCAGGTTTCAGAGCCCAGAGCCTCCCTCCTAAGCTATGGTGGACGATTCCAACGGATCAGAACAGACAATGCAAACGCAAGCTCCAGGAGCAGAGGGGCTGGGCCGACTTGCTGGGCCCCGTCATTGCCAGGGCAGAGCACCTCCCACCTCGCCTCCTGGGCCCCAGGGCCTACCTTTCCACAGGGTGAGGGCCAGCAGCTGGTGGAGCCGGGGGTGGCCCAGCTTCCCGGACCCTCCACTGGACCACTTCAAGGCTCTAGACACAAAGGCCACTCGCTCCGGGGAGTTGGGGTCCATCAGACTGAACACTTTAGCCAGGTTTTCTGAAAATAACAGAAACAGACCCTCATCCAGGGAAACACACAGCCACCCTAGTTCTCTGTACTGCACATCTTGCAAACATGAATTAAAAATGACAATTATTCAACTTGCAAAGAACTGGTGTGTTGGTGGGTGTCCCTGGGCTCTGGTGCTATCCAGGGCTACCCCCAACTGACCTCTCTGCTGCAGAGGCAGTACCGTGTGCCACAGAGCATGACAAGGAAGGACAAACGCCTTTCCAGCCTCATGGCTTAGTAGTCCAAGTTGGGCAGCCAGGCAGAAGGGTGGGCTGTGCTGGGAGCAGAGCCTGGGACGAAAGCAGCAGGCTGGGTTCCCGCACAGTCGCCGCCACTGGGCCCACAGGACTCTCATCCCCTCCCGGCCCACGTGGAGGGCTCTGCCAGCTGCCCGCTGACCAGACGGAGCCCAGCCTGCAGACAGAGGGCACCCACTCGCCAACTCAATGCCATGCAGAAGGCGCGTCCTATGGGTGCCAGCGGGCTCGACTCACTGTGACTGGGCAGCAGCTGCCTCTGCAGCAAAATCAACCCCAGCACGTGACAGACCCCAGCAGACATGGGAAGGAAGAGACGTGGAGACGCCATGTCAAAGAGCAGCGATGAGAGCAGCCACGGTCCCTTGTGCCCAGCAAAGCAGCACTGCCGGTTCTCACCCAGCAGCTCGTTGGTCACTTCCACCTCTGCCTTCTCCAGGGACTCTAGGACCAGCATGGACAAGTCCGCAGCACTGTTTTGCTACAAATCATTTAAGAAACAATCACACAGTTAAGAACAAAGCTCTGATTTGTGCAGAACAGATAATATAAAGCTGGGTAGCGGCTCTGGTTTTCTAGACAGAAGCCTGTGAACATACCAAAGCTAAGGAAATCTGTTCTGAGCACCGTGTCACTTAGAATAACTGAGAACCCCTGGCCTAGGAGCAAACAAAACAGGACCATTTATACCCAAACGATACATGTGTAGCACCCACTGCCCCTGCACAAGGGGCCCACAGTGGCCGGGAACACCAGCACCCTCTGCCACAAGCCGCCAAAGTGGCTGGAGCCAAGGATGGCCCGACGTCAGGCACCAGGCCGCTCCCTCGTCTGCCCAGGGCAGCAATCTTGCCATAGCAGGACACACTCACCTGGCCATGACTGAAGAACAGTAAGGCCCCTGAGTACATGAGCTCTCGGGCTTCGACGTGTCTGCTCTGGGACATGTATCTGCAACAGGGAGAAAAGTTGTTAGCTGAGGGACAACTGCTGCAGACGATCCCCAGGGGGTTCGAGTTCTCATCGCCACGCTCGCCACGTCGGGCATGGTTTGGGAGTTTCATGCTGAAGGTGCACAGGGGAGCGTGGAAGCCTCAGTCCTGTGCACACACACCTTTTATCAGGAATGGAAACAGCAACTCTTGAAGCACAGAAGCTCCACGGGAAGAAAAAAGAGTCTGTCCAGCTCAGCATGGCCGCCCCAGGGGCCTCTCCTCTGCCTTTAGGCCCAGTTCCTCCTGACCGCGAGGGCCACTTGGAGCGCCTCTGGACACAAAGGTCCCTGCTCTCTCAAGCTCAAGCCTTGCCCACCTGAAGACTCTGTGGGTGGGGCCACCTGGGACCAAACACTTCTGGAGTCAGACAGCAGCCCCTCCCTGAGCAGCCCCTCGGTTTCAGCAGAAGGGACCCTGCAGGGCACGACTTCCATCTTCAAGACGGGCCTTGCCTTGGTGGCCAGGTGCTCCAAGGAGCAGAGCAGACGTACACACATCTGAGAACAGAGGGGCCACAGGGCACACGGGGATGAGAGATGGGGTCCGACTGGGGACAACAACTGCAACCTCACCTCCCTCCCTTCCTCTGAATTCCATGCACTCCCATCCCTGGTGCCCCATCTATCTGCGCCCTCCTGTGCTGCACACCACCATCCTAGGGCAGGGACCAGCCTGGGTGGCCTTCACCCCTGTGAAGCCAGGAAAGCTGACCTCTTGAACTGTACAGGGACAGAGCAGTGAGAAGCCTGGCTGGCACCTAAGCACCCCAGAGCCATAGGCAGGACGGGTGGGGCTGTGTGCAAAAGACAAACATTGGGAGGCAGCCGGGCCCTGGCTGTGAGGAGAAAGTGTGGGGGCAGCCGAGAGGGGCCACGCCTCCCAAAGCACTTTGTTTTACTGGCTATACGCTTATCTTGATTACCGTTATCTTATTAGCAAAACAATATAACCAGCCAATCAACTCCTTGTCTCTGGGCCAAAATTTCCTTGGACAGAGCCATATTTAAACACAAATCAAGTTAAAGAAAAATATTAAGTAAATAATAGTGCAGGTGAAATAAACACACAGAAATGCACAGATGGCTCAAGTCTGGGCAACGCAACTTTAGCAGGCCAGCAGGGAACCCAAGTGTTGGCTGTTCTATTAACCACAGGAAAGGTCTTTTCTTCAGAAAGTCATCACAACCAGATACCTTAGGGGAATCCCATTAGCTTGGCAGACAAGCCCCCCAACAGGAGACCCCATCTGGCTGCATTTTGAGGGTGGCCACCCAGAGGTAAAAGACAACACCCCAAGCAAGATGCCACCTGTCAGGCCATCAACAGTCTTTAGTCTCTCTCACGCTCCAAACCTGGATGGGGACCCACCCTGTAAGCACTCACAGGGCCATTTATCCTGTGACCAGCCATCCTCATTCCTAATTCCCATCCCGCAGAGCCACCACCTAACTCCAGGGATGTTGGGAATCACCCTGCAGAATCTCAGAGCCCTTCCATGCGCCTGCTCAGGGCAGCAGCAGGGTCTCTAAGAACAAGTACTCACAGCATACAGCCACACGCTGCCGTCTACATGGACACTACGGAACTGTATGCACTTATCGAATGTGACCAGCCAGGTGAATTTGTTTCTGCTTACACGTGACACTACAGAGTTCTAGACTCTTCTATCTGAGGTACAGTAAGAGATAAACTTTTAGAAAACCAGACGAAGAAAAAACAACACCTTGAGAGGCAGATAAACCAAATTCCTGGGATAGGGAACCTGCAGATGATTACAGCAACACACCCCCCAGCCAGCCTGGACCACGACCGCCCCTGTGCTTCCTGCTCCCAGGGCAGAGCAAGCTCCAGAGGGAAGAGGCAGGGACACGGTGAGGCTCCTGTGCGCATAGCCCTTACCTTGTGGAAACCACGTGTTTCCTGACCAAGGGCAGCTGGTAAAGACAAAACAGTCCGAGGTAAACACTAAAACGATGTGCTGCTTTTTCCACTGAAGAATTGAGCCCTGGGAGTTTTTGTTTCTGGGTGACTAAGCAGGGACTGGTGCCCTCTGAGGCCTGAGGCCACAGGAGAGTCGACAGTGGCTGGAGCAGAGCCCGGGTGGCCTCACCAATCTGTCCACACAGCCCTGACCGCTGCAGCTGCTACATACGCCACATGAACACCCCAAAAGCACCTTTTATACACTGAAATAGGACTTTTGTCGTCCTCAGATGAAGGACATTCTAAGTTGGCGCACGTTGGTGCCACTAGCCAAAAATGGCAGCATCTTTATCCACAGAGCATGTCCGCGCAAATATTACAGTTTATTTTGCTCTTATTTCTTTCTCTCTCACACATACAAGAGCAGAACACAGAAATGGAAGTATTAACACTAGTGATAAAAACTGTGTAGGTCAAAAGACAAGCTTGTGGGGCAAATCTCTAGCCTGTCACCCTCACCAGCCAGAGCCTGCTGTGTTCCAGCCCAGAGGGTGTGTAGCAAACACTTGATGCAGCAGAGCATCTATCAACAAGGGACAGTTACAGACTGCACAGTAAGGTCCCCACACTGACTGACACATTAAAACACCCACACCTGGACATGGAGTCGGCTGGTGCCTGCCTTCAGGAGAGGACTGGGGGCCACACTGCTTCAGAAACAGTCGCTGCAAGGACAACACTTGAACTGACCAGGCACAGCTGCCTGCACTGCCAACAGCTCCCTTAGGAAAAAGTTTATCTTAGACACTGGGTGGAGGCATGTGCAGAACACACATTGTAAGTTTTTCTTTTTAAAAAAATTTCTTTATATGACTTAAGAGACAAAATATGGTTTCAGGCCACAACAATCAACTAAAACAAATCTCAGGAAGAATCATGTGGCAGGAAGACTCACTTTCCGTGGCGGGTCAGCCATAGGAACACTGGGCAGGGAGTGGAGAGCAGGTGCCAGGCCCATCAGTTCTGATAGTGGATGCCACGGATCACTGCCACCTGGGCTGGGCTCTCAACCACATCAAGTTTGTAAAAGCAAATGTGCAAACACTGCAGCCAACAGTGAGGCTCCTGGAGGCCAGAGGGTGGCACTTGGGCCACTCTGGTAAAGTTATCCCACAGCCACAGAGATTTACTGACTTCATGAGGCACCAATAATCCCACAGGCCAGGAAAATGGACTCCTTCCCCGTCCTGGCAGAGAGAAGTCTGGAGAGACAAGGTGACCTCCCCTAACCAGTACTATCCACAGGACAAAGGTGAACACACTCTACACCTTCTCGGCCTCCAATGCAACCAAGTGGACCAGGCGCTACTACTCAACTTCTGTGGGACACACCCCCTGTGAGACCCTTCTGGGCCACCCAAGTCCTCCCTCTCCTCCACCTGAAACTGCTGTGGGATGTAAGCGAATTAACAGTGTCACCTGGTGAATTTATCCAACAGCCAAATGAATTAACAAATTGTGGTAGAAGCACACGATGGAATATACCACTCAGCGATAGAAATCAATCACATGGATGAACCTCGAAATAATCACACTGAATGAATCTAAAGAGACAAAAAAGGGCACATGTATGTAAGTGATTCCACTTACATACAATTCTAGCAAATGCAATTTATTCTAAATGAGGGACAGCAGATCAATGGTTGCCTGGGACAGGGGTGAGGAAGGCTGATTAGGAAGGCACAGGAGAAAACTTTTAGGGGCGATGGGTACTTTCGATTATCTTGACTGGCGATAGTTTCATGGGTGCATTCATATTAATACATCAAACCTGATCAAATTGTATATTTTATGTAAATATTTAAATGTAAATATGCAAATATATATTTATTGCCACAAAGACTGAAACAATTTAGCATGATTTGGGGAATTTGACTTCTCCACAAGCTACCACACCCATGCAGTACTCTAAGGCAGGGCTGGGAGTCTGCATAGAATTCTGCCCTGGGTGAACAGGGATGCTTTCACAGGGACCCCCTGGGGCCACACAGTGAGGTAATGACCTAAGAGGGTGCCTAGGCTCAGACAGGTTCAACGTGTCTGTCCTAGGTCCCAGGGAGAGAAGCCCAGCCCTTGGTCCCTCCCAGTTAACCCTCACATAAGTTACCACCTTCACACTCAGTACAGGGTGTGGGGGATGCAGATCATCACCAACCTAATCTCCCTACAAAATACTCCCTCCACCTGGGGACTCATCATTTACAAGCTAAATTAACAATCAAACCTCTTATCATGGCAAACTGGTTCAAAACAAGGAACTTCGTGTTTATTTTTGGGAAGATCCACCTTTTGTTGAGTAATAACTGGGCAAATATCTATACACAAAACTTCAAGAACAGCCAAGCATCAAGGTACACATCTCAAGTGAGAAAAAAGCTCCATGGGATACAGAGTCACAGCTGGCCAACCCACCTGGAAGGCTCACTGCTATAGTCTGTCTGGAGCCGCTTACATCTTTGGCTGCTCCTTAAAGAACAATCAGGTTTCAGAGACAACAATGGCCTGGCCCCCTCCACTGGGAAGTTGTTACTGTTCAGTAACAAATTCAATTAACATTAAAACTCACCACTATAAACATCATACCTTAAGGACTTGTTTCTGCCACAGGTAAACTTAAATAGTCTCCAAGTAAAGGGAAAAGCAAATCTCTTTCTAAACCACTTACCACACAATGATAAAGCTAGATGCAGCCTGACTGGTTTGTATTTATAGAATGTCAGGAATTAATGCCTAGAAAGTTCTAGAACCAAGGCTGCCCTTCAGGTCACTCAGACTCAGAACAGTGACTAATCCCTCTCCACAATCCTGTAGTCAGGGACTCCAGACCAAAGCGCCTAACCCCGGCTGCACAGAAGGGTCTGTACAAATAACAAGAAAAATCTCATGTAAGACTGCAGCAATGCTTCATCCCAGACCTGCCCAGTCAGCTGAAATTGAGAACTACTCACTTGAACACTCGTCTTCTTTCTTTTCCTAGCACAGATACGCGTTTTAAGTAAGGCCATGGTACCTGTTACATGCCGGGGACTGAGGGGTCATCCCACACCTCACTTGGTGGGATTTTCACCACTTAACCAAGTCACTCGCTGACCCGGGACCCTGGTCCCACTCACGGATAGTGTTTAATCCAAATGCAAGTTAGTAAACTACAGCCAGAGCAGAAGCACCCGCAGAGTTCCCAAGACAATGATACCACTTGTTATTTAAAGAAAAACTTAAAATCTAGGCCTAACAAGATTTTGGGGCAGCGGAACTCAACACCCAGGATGCGGCACACCTGTGGACAGAGGGCTCGGCCTGGCAAGGGTACATGGAAAACGCTGGACTTTCTGCTCAATTGTGCTGTGACCCTAAAACTGCTCTTAAAAGCCTATTAAAAACAAAATAAACTAGGTCTAAAGTGTGTAACGGTCAGATCGACTGCCCTTAAATGTTATACCAAAACATTCGCTGTCCATGACAGTTTAGAAATAAAAGGTTTTCCACAGAACAGATGAAATTCTCTGGAGTTATCTTCAATGCACGTCCGAGGTCTGGTTACTCCGCCGCCAAATTGTTTTCCTGCCTGAACCACCCCGGACAGGCGACGTGCGCGATGCACAGGAATGTCACACGCAGAACCAAAACCTGGAGAAGCAGCTTTGTGACCGACGGTCGGCGGAACCCGCGGGCGCTTCTTGGCCTGCTAGTGGCGGGGCAAGGAGGGCTCGTGCATCCAGCCCAGGACGCGTGCAGCGCGGCCCCTGAGAGATTACCAGTCTACGCGCTCAGCCCACGGCCCGCACCGGGGGTGGGCACGGCACGAATAGCAGCGCCGCGAAAACGGCCGATTTAGCACAAAACAGAATGCGGGGAACGCGGGGGCGGCATGAGAGACGGGGTTTAAGCTGACGGCCGGACCCTCCGCAGGAGGACGCCCGCGACTTCGCGTGGGGCTCTGGAGCCACCCGAGCTCGGGGTAGGCACGGGCAGGGGAGGCGGGGCAGGGCCAGGAGAAGGAGCGGAGCGGGCCGGGGGTTAGGGGGAGGCCGGAGTGGGAGGCCGAGGCCGGACCGGGCAGGCCGGAGCCCTCCGCCCCGCGGCTCCTGGCTCCGACTCGGCCTCCGCGACAGGCAGAGGCGCGGGCCAATGGGGGTGCGGGGCGAGACGGAGCGGCCAATGGCAGGCGGCGGGGGCCGGGCGGCCGGCCGGGCCAAGGCGGGCGGCGGCGCCGCGGTACCTGAAGAAGAGGGTCCGGTACATCTGGTGCGCCTCGTAGTAGTCGCCCTTCTCGACGCTGGCGCGCAGCTTGCCCTCCACGCGCTGGACGCCGCCGCGGTTGCGAGCGCCATTCCGGGCGCCCTCCTGCTCGGCCATCGCCGCCGCCGCCGCCGCCATCGGGCCGGCGCTCCGCGCAAGGCTGACGCTGTCGCAGGCGCGGTCGGCAGCACCTCCCGGCTTCCGTCCCGGCGGCGCCCGACGCCCTCTACGGTGGCCGTGAGGAGCCGCGCGCAGTCGCGGAGCGGGCGCGCCGGCGACCGGCACGTGACCGGGGGCGGGGCCGCGGCGCCTGCGAGAGCGGCACGTGACCCGGAGGCGGGGCGCTCGCTGACGCCATAATGGCGGCGGCCGCGGGCCAGAGAGGAGACTGAGGCAGCAGGGAGCTACCCCGCCCCCAGGGAGGCGAAGGGATCTAGACGTGTCCGAACACCGCGCAGGGAACCACTCCTCCCTCAGGCCCCAGCGGGCGTCATGGGCTCGGGAGCAGGACACGTTGGAGCGACTCCAACGGCCACGCGCGCCTGGAGAGACTGTCGCGCGGAGGCCGCGCCGGCACCTGACCGCTGGGAGGCAGCTTCGAGCCGGGACGCTCCGGGGAGTGCTGAGGGCTGACCCTGGGGAGGCCGAGCTGGGGCCACCTCTGCTCCCCTTCGACCCCCGATCCTCCAGACTCCTCCACCCTCGCTGCGCCCCTACCCCTCCAGCTTCCTCCAGCCCAACTGCGCCCAAGTCCCCTCCTGCCACACACTGTGACCCTCAGGGCATAGGCCCGCTAAGATCCAGCCAGCCCCACTACTCCCGCGGGCGGAGTCGAACAAACTGAGAAAGAAATACACTGTTTATTATTCATTGGAAATATCACATGCACTTTTAAAAATTAAAACTCTTTATTTAAACATCTTAATAGCATCTTATCAATTTGGTGGCAGCAAAAGAAGCACTACCAAAGACAAATATTTTGAAAGGCATTTACAAAAATACATTGCACAAAGTCCTATCTTGCATCTTTAAAAATAAATTAATATTCAAAATATTTCCACCCCAACTCCCAAATTTGGTTTTTATAGGAAATTTTCACTTATACACATAACTTGTAATATATGAAACATCTGTACACGTTTTAGCCACTGTAACTGCATAGTTCCAATTCTAAGGAGAGGGAAAAAATGCTACTATATGTAGTTTTTTATATTTGAGGGCTGTTGTGCAATATACATAAAACTCTTCAGAAAACCAGTCAGCACCATCATTTTGTTTTTCTGAAAATACAACATTTATGGTACACCAAAAACTGTCTTAACCCAATAAAACTTAAATTATTCTTAAGGTAAAACATCTGTAACACTTTTAAGTTCCTTGTAGATATCTCATTTATAAAGTCTGCTCAGTAAAATAGTCTAAATATTAAATATTAGTTATAACCAAAATGAGTCTCACAAGAATCAAGTGAGAGTGCCCAACAGTCGTAATAAAAGGCAAATTCCGACTGGAGCCAGGAAAAAGTGCTGCTAACTGTAGGAAAAACCATGATCCTGAAATTGATGGTTTCACAAATGTCCCACCCTGGACAACTCCTTGGATAACCATCAGCAGAATAACAATACAGCTTCTGAAAGACTCAGAGCATTGTAGTGTTCCCTTTTCAACAAAATTCAAAACAAAACCCAAAACACCCAAGATTTCCTGGTTCCTATTCCTATGTGCACCCCAGTGGGAAGAGCCTTGCTGAGACAGAGCTCCATGTGTGGTGTGGTTAGGTCCAAATCTCTCCTTTCAAATCAGACTCACTTTGACCTGTAAGAACAAAACTCATCCATATTCCTCCAAGGATATTAGCATGATGAGTCCTGACTGAAAATCTTTCTCAGAAGTAAGAGCAAACTAAGCAGAAAAGCACATTTTTGTCCTTTCCCCACCTGGAGACTTAGTAAACCACTGGTGCTGAATAAAGGAAAATCTCATCTTGAAGGAAAGGAGTTTAGAACTCTGAAAATTTGGTGACATTGTTTTTCCCTGAAAGAAATGTGTTGGATTTAACAGATGAAATAGATCTGCCCTTAAAAGTCGTTAAGAGCCAGTGAAAGGCTAAAAAAATATCAAAGCTTCAAGAACACGTCAAGCCTTCTAACTGCACTTGCTTTGTTCCTGCTGCTAATACAAATACAAAGAGCTTTATGTTCAGAAACAACGTACATATGAGAACCACACAACCCAGTGAATTTCCTCTGCTGCTGACAATCTTTGTGGACACAACACGCTCAACATGCAGTTTCAGTGGACACAGCAAGTTGGGCATCAGAGCATTTGTCACCTAAATTTTCACAGCCTCCTGCTGGTAGTCAGTAACATTTATTTAAGGGGTGACACTGTCCTGTTATTATATACGCCCTCACCCATGAAGAATTCCAGTGTTTCAGGCTGTCCGGTATATACAAAAATGTACAAAAATAATAAGTAGTGTCTTTACTTAACAGGCTCCCCATGAACTCGGAACCGATAGAGACAGGTGTACTCAGGATGGCCCCAGTTAGAGAAAATCCGAAGTTCCACAACTTGGAAAGCTCTTTCAGGTCTTTTCTGAAATCAAGGGGACAAAAAAAAAGTGTGTCATATTCATAACCCCAAACCCAATCACTTCCTCAACTATGATGTTTGGTAGGAAGCAGCAAAGTTGAAAACTAAATTTTTCAACATGAAAACCTTGTAAGTAATCTATCACAGGACACGAAGCTTGGACAAAACCCTAGGAAATCATTATATAATTTCAGTTTCAATGAGTTTCAAACACATCTATTTGTAGCTCATTAAAAAGCTCATTAAAGAAAAGCAAAGCTAGAAAGCTAAAATTAACTTTTTCAAAGGCTGGTCTTCTTGCTTTCAACACTGGTAGGGGCCTGTTGTCACAACAAGCCCAGGGTACTCCAGGACACCCAAGGAAGTGAGATACCCATGGTCCTTACCAGCACGTGGAACGTTTGCAGAGATTCTCCTTCATGATCATATGTGAAGTGTCCCAGAAGCCACCCTTCCTCTTGATACTCATTTTCTAATCCCTGGAACCAAGACATATAGTCATCAAGTAACAGAAGAATGACACTGAGCTAATTAGGACTGTTTCCCTTCAATATGAGTGAGGGAAGATCACCTCTCCATAGTACAGGGGCAAGGCCTTCCCTGGAAGGGCGGGCATTCTGTTACAACCCCCAGGTAAGTGTGACTCCTCCCATTACACAGAGCAGGAAAACCCAGGCTGAAAGAGGACACACTAGCAAGCAGCAGAGAAGGGACAGTGTCTGACTCCATAGACCACAAGCTACCGGCATGGCCCACTGCTGCTCCCAACGCTCCCTAGTGGAAACCCTGGAGCACTGGACCAGCCTGGGAAGAGGAAGAGCCTTGGAGGGAGAGAGCAAGCTGGGGTGTGAGCTGGGGAGAGGGACAGAGATCCGGTCTAGGAAGACAGATGAACCCTGGAGATCAATGGGGGTGATGGCTACAAAACAATGAGACTGTACATAATGCCGCTGAACTGTGCACTGAAAATGGTTAAAATGGCAATTCTACATATTTTATCACAATAAAAGGTAAGAATGAGTAGAAAATATAGGGGATTATTTGAATGTCTGTTTCATAATAGGAAAGGACTTTCTAGGTATAAGAAATGCCAGAAATAAATTACGGGTAGTGAGTAAATACAAAATTAAGTGTGACTATGGGAAGTATAGCTGTAGCAGAATGACACATGCTTAATATCTACATTTAAAAGCTCAAATATTCATAAGGAAACTAAGATCCAGAAAGATAAATCAATAAAAACAAGACCAGAATCTACAAAAAAGAAAACGTGCATGTGAAATATGGAGAGATACAGATTAAGATACTATTTTTCATCTATCAAGTTAGCAGAGATTAAAAAAAGAGGGCTCCATTCTTAGAAAGGGAACTGAGGGCAGCACACATCTCAGTGCTGCCATGGAAATGCTAGTCATGCACAGCACAGCATGATGCCTTGATGCCCTCTGACACCGTGACACCACTTCTGAGCATCTAGTGTGCAGAAATAACTGAAGATGGGAAGATGCTGCACTTGTACTGAAAAGTGGAAAATCGAAATATTCGACAGGAAAATCGGTCAGGTAAATAAGGAATTCAACTATACAATGGGATTTTATGCTATTTAAAGATGTCTCTAAAGAGTTCAACTGCTGTACAAAAATGCTTATGATAAAACTTTGCTTTTTTAAGGCAGGAAACAAAGTTTTGTAACAGTATTGTCTCAACTGTATTTTTTTTTCTTTTTGAGACAGGGTCTTGCTCTGTTGCTCGGACTGGCATTCAGTGGCGTCGTCACAGCTCACCACAGCCTGCAACTCCTGGGCTCAAGCCATCCTCCTGCCCCAGCCTCCTGAGTAGTTGGGACTCCAGGTATACACAACCACACCTGGCTAATTTTTTTAAGAGAGCCAGAGTCTTACTAATTGCCCAAGCTGGTCAATTATATTTTTTTAAAGGGGAAAATAAAGAGACCAAAAAGTGCCACAGTATTAATGGTGGCTTTCTCTAGGTACTGGGATTCTGGACGTTCTTTTCTTAATTTGCTTCTATAAATTCTAAAAATAAGAAAGCAAAATTTACTTTATCATTCGTCATTCAGTTGGTTCAACCTCACACAGCTGTCAAAACATCCTCTGTAGGTGACTACACAAAAGTGAATGAGATCCTCAAAGCCAGGGACGTTTAGCTTGATCTGTTTAGCACTATACACAAATGGGATATCAATCAATGCACTATTTATAAGTTACCCTCCCTGGAAACCTGGTGAGTGTGTGTGTGTGCGGGAGGCATGGGGTGAGAGACAGTTGCCCCGGGAAACACACTCGCATCAGGAGCTGTGAGCACGTTTGTCTTTGGGAATTCCCAGGAAGGAAAGGGAAGAGCTGGCCAAATGCACTCACGTAGACCGCAAAGTCCTTGGGGGCGCTGGTGATGTTGCCCGTGGGTGACAGCGTCTTTGGTATGTGCTCCAGCGTGACGGCGGTTGGGTGGATCACCATCGAGAGCCTCACCACCAGGTAGCCCTGGGAGCCTTTAAATGCCCAGCAGTTTCCTGGGTACATGTCAGGCTATGGAAAGGCAAAATGCCAGAGCAAGGGTTTGAACAAGCTCTTAACCACTTAGGAAACAAGCAACAAGAGAAAAGACTGACACAGAAGTAAAAATAAAAGCATTTTTGCATGGTAAAAAACCATTGTAAGCAAAATCAGGAGATAAAATGGGGAAAGGCATTATTTATAACTGAGATCTCACAGGTCACTATTGCCAACACCTAAGTTTTATAAAAGTTAAGATAACCAGAGCCACAAAGAAAAATGGGCAAGACAGAAACGTACCTCAGAGAAAAACAAATAAATTTAAACGGTCCCCAAACATATGAAAAGATGCTCTGCGCCTTATACAACAACAAGAAAATAACAAACTAAAATAACAGGGAACTACCATTTCTCACCTATTAGACTGACAAAAATCTAAAATTTGACAGTTGAACATGTTGTGGATGCTGTAGGGAAACGCATGTTCTCGCTGCTGGTTGACGTGCAAAAGGCACCAGCCTGGCAATGCCCAGCACCGCTGCATGTGCACCTGCCCTCTGTCCTGGCGCCCCAACTCCTATATTTACCCTCCGACCTTGTGACCCCACTTCTACATTTACCCTCTGACCTGGTGACCCCACTTCTACGTTTACTCTCTGACTTGGTGACCCCACATCTACCCTAAGATACACAGACAAAAGTACAAAATGATAGAGGCATAAGGATATTGTGGCAAGAGTCCTTGTGACAGAAGAGGACCCACGAGCCCACAAATAGGGACTAGTGGAACAAGCTGTGGACCGGGGTAGGGCGGCCCACCCTTGTGAAGTAAAGTGATACATGCACGTTTGTGTCTATAGAGAAAAGGCGAACAGTGTGCCCGTACACACTGTTTTCTCCTTTGTGCCTGGTATCTATTTACTGCCCCTCAACCCAAATCTATCCTTTTAGCCTGCCGTGGGAAAGTGGAGCTGGGCCCTGTCACTGCTTACCCTTTGCCAGCCCAAAGACTGAGCTATCAGTGCAGGTTGTGCAATGGGTGCTCCTCTTGGGAGCCTGCAGCAGAATGCCTCCAGCGGGTTCTAGCAGGTTCCACCAATGAGGCAGCACAGCACCTTCCCAGCTATCTAGGAGCTGTGGCCAAGCCCTCTCTGGACCTCAGCCCTGGGGAGGGCAGGGGATGCTTCCTAGGTGCTCCACCTCAGTCCTGGGGTGGGAGCTGGTCCTCAAAGCTGCCATTCCTATGTGCTTTTAGAATTCTCTTTACTTCCCAGTACCCAATCTGCTTGTTACTCCAATCCCGTTACAGCTAATAGTTCCTTACATAAACGTTCCCCTCTTCAGTTCGCCTGCATTTCTTCTGACAGGGAACTGTCCCACCCTCTCCCTCACACACATCTAAGACACCCGGTGACTTGCTACGCCATCACCACTTCCAGCAGCGTGACAGCGACAGTGCTGTGCACCAGTGTGGCATCTGGGGCGTGTCAGGAACTCCAAGGCCTTTGAGGACTCTGTTATGGCCAGGAGCAGGAGGCAGCACCGTGGAGGAGTCCTGTCTGCCTTGCCAGGTGGCAGCCTATTCTGGTGTGCTTGCAAACTAGCACGAAGGAAAAGGGATCCTTCCACCTAGGCCTCCTGAAGTGCTGGGATTACAGGCGTGAGCCACCATGCCTGGCCCGGACTTGTTTTTAACTGAAAAATAGCTATCAGGTGGATGTTCACATAAAAGGAATTTTAATTTTCTTCAAAAAGTGCCAGGATTATTAGGCAGCATTTTAGTACTAAGGCAAAATAAATGTATCTGACCATTTAAATTCTTCATCATTTAGTCCTTTAAGTTTGTACAACCAAGAGTAAAAAATAAAGGCACGAGGAAGCAGTGGTGCATAGGGGAATGGTCAATACTAGCACCAGAGGAGGGCTCCCCACTGGATGCCAACCGATGCTCACTCCCCCCTCCCACCCTTCAGAAAACCGAGACCAGGCAACTCACAATCTCACAAGACTGCCCAGCTATGAGCGTGAACCAACACACAGAGCACGGTGAACACTCTCACAAACAGGAGAGAGAAACCCGCCAAGGTGTGACACCACGGTCCCATGCCTGGTAACCCTAACCCTAACCCAGAGGCCAGTGGAGATGAGGGGACCTGGTGGTGCTGGGGATGCAGCTTCCTGTCCTGGCACTAGTTTCACATGTTCGTTTGATGAAACTTCACTGAGCCATATACTTACGATCTGCACACTTTCTGTATGTTTATTACACCTTGATAAAAAGCTAAGAAAATGCATCATAAACTGGGCACAGCCAGCACCTTGCCTGTGCCTGGGGGCTTCCACCACCAGGTAGCAGAGGCAGGAGCCCACACCAAACCAAGTGTAGCCCTGGGACAGGTGCCCACTCACCTGGATGACCACGCGTGGGGACTGGGAGAAATACCACAGCGGGATTCCAAACAGACTTATTAGTGCCGTTTTGGTTTCGTATGTTTCAGAGCAGCGAGTACTCAAGATGCTACCACCTTAAGGCAAAGTATAAGATGGTTTTAGTATTTAATTCCACCATTTTGGAAGCTGTATCATACCTATCTGAAGGACCTAATCAAAGTATCTTTAAAACTCTGAAGTTTTTTACTGTTACAAACATCCTTCTACTTTAAAATCAGTCCTATTCTTCATTAATTTTACTTTCTCCAAATTCAGTGCCAATAGTTTGCAATTGCTCTGGGATATACAATCTGTACCTACTGAAACGATAAAGTTAAAATAATGGCTTTCCCTCCCTACTGCTAGAGGAACAGCTACTCTGAACGGATTTTTGTTCGTTTTTCTAAATAAAGACTAAATAATCTAATCAAGCACAGGTGTTACCTAGCAAGTGAGCTCTTGGAGGGCAGATGTAATAAGCCCAAGTGACAAAACATCATGGTAATTACCAGTTAAAACAAACGTGTCAGAGAATAGGGAGTGACTGCTAGCAGATACAGGGTTTCTACGTGGGGTAAGAGAAATACTGTGGGATCAGATAGTGGTGAGGGTTGTAAAACATTGTGAATATACTAAAAACTACTGAGTTGTACACTTTAAAATGGTGATGTTTTCATTATGTGGATGGTATTTCAATAATAAAAAAAAACAGCATTAAAAAATGTCTAGTTTGCCCCTCAATAGGAAATTGGGCAGACAGAATACTGGTATCGAGGCAGGACCAAAAAAACCCCCGAAAAACAAGTCTGCGTGGGAAGCAGCAGCAAACACAAACAAACAAGTCAGTGAGAAGGAAGCTCCTGGGCAATGTGCTTGGCAGCTGTGGCCTTAAGTCTGCTGTGAGCACTTGTAAGGTGCCAGGAGCGGGAGGGGCAGGGGTTTGTATCAAACATGAATAAAGGGGACTTTGATGTCGCTGAGGGAGAACTGAATTGCTGAACCCATGAATTATTATACCTTTTTGAAATATCCTATTCTAAAAAAGTCTCCTTAAACAGAGTAACTCACTTTTTTAGCTTACAAAAGAGCTGATAAATGTTTTGTTTAGTGACAAAACCTTCTGTTCAACCTTACCAGGTACTACTGGAATTCTGAGTTAATGATTCTTTTTTTTTTGAGATAGAGTCTTGCTGTCACCTGGGCTAGAGTGCCGTGGCATCAGCCTAGCTCACAGCAACCTCAAACTCCTGGGCTCAAGAGATCCTCCTGCCTCAGCCTCCCAAGTAGTTGGGACTATAGGCGTGCACCACCGTGCCTGCCTCATTTTTCTATTTTTAGTAGAGATAGGGTCTCGCTCTTGCTCAGGCTGGTCTTAAACTCTGGAGCTCAAGCAATCCTCCACCTTGGCCTCCCACAGTGCTGGGATTACAGGCATGAGCCATCATGCCCAGCCCCAAGTTAATGATTCTAAGAACAAATGACAACTATCGGCCTATTTTGTATGGTTAATGTCATTTGATGCCCCTTAAATGAAAATAATTTCTTCATAATTCACAGAATTTCAAAATACATAATGAACAGTCAGCAGCCTCACTGACATCCATCTACATAGAGAAGAAACGGGCAGTTTCACATGACAGAAGTTTTCATCCACCACGTTAAGATGGTAAATGGAACCAAATCCACTGCTCCAGTAAGGATAGGATTAGGCTCCTGACCAACCAAACCCAAGTTCCTCAACTCCAGGGGTGAGCAAATCAAACAGACTTTGGGTTTGTAAAATCATTACCACCCTGCAGGGCTCTGCAACCTCATCACATACTCATGTGTACTAAGCACATTATCACCCAAATGATGATGTTCCACCAGCCCTCAAATGCAATTCCTACATTTTAAAAATTCAAAACCCCAGCTGGCGCAGTGGCTCACACCCGTAATCCTACCACTCTGGGAGGCCAAGGCAGGAAGATTGCTTGAGCTCAGGAGTTCGAGACCAGCATGAGCAAAAGTGAGACCCCATCTCTACTAAAAATTGAAAAAATTAGCTGGGCGACTAAAAACAGAAAAAATTAGCTAGGCGTGGTGTCATGTACCTATAGTCCCAGCTCCTCAGGAGGCTTAGGTGGGAGTATCACTTGAGCCCAAGAGATCAAGGTTGCTGTGAGCTAGGCTGATGCCACAGCACTGTAGCCTGGGCAATAGAGCGAGACTCTGTCTCAAAAATAATAAAAAATAAAAAAACTAAGACTTTTCTATAACATATGGTGGCAAAATCTCCCCTAACCTACATGATGTTACTTATGGTTTTTATTTATCTCACCTGTTTCTTCATAGAGACGCTCCTGAGCTAGACCCAGGTGTGCTGTTCCCAGTGTCACACAGGGTGTCATGTGGACCTCAGTACTGTACTAAACTACAATTCGGACTTTTTAAATGCATTTGGGCCCAAGAGTTCTGGTCCACACCTGTGCACCTGCAGTGTTCTGAAGAACCAGAACACCACACCTGTCATTCTGTCCACGCACCTTTGTTTTATTGTCTGTCTTATTGCTGGAGTGGAAGCCCCACGAGGGCAGGGTGAGTGGTCACCGTGTGTCTCCACTGCAGGCACAGAACAATCCATCCCCAAACCACAGGACAGGAGGTTGTGGGTGATCAACCCACATGCTGTGGCGCAGACCCTGACATAGCCATGAGCACACACCACCAACCCTTCCAGGGAAGACCTGTGCTCAAAAAGCAACTGGCCAAGAAGAACGAACACCAGGGACTTGGCCAGAATCACACTCTTGTCTCAGATTTTTAAAAATTCTAACAAGTTTTTACTGCTGGAAGTGGGGTAGGTAACAGCTTCTCAAGGTCACACGCCCGATAACAGGTGGCCATTTAATGATGGCCAGTGATGAGACTGTCTACTTACCACCAGATTCCAGAGCAAAGTCCACCATCCCAGTCTTGTCCTGGGAATACAGCTTCAAAGCGTTGTTCACAATAACATGCGCTTGCTGGACAAGGTGAAACAGAAGAGACTCAGGTTTAATGACACAGAGGAAGCCTGGGTGCTCATATTCAGAGCATATTTTTAATGAGGTCCACGCGGGAAATGACAGGCAAGGGGTGGCTCAGCAACTCCATGCTCAAACAGAGACGGGAGGGCACAAGCGCCTCTCCACCCAGGGCTCAGCCAGTCACAGTAAATCTTGGAACCAAAGGAGCCCCCTGGGTGCCGTAAAACATGAAGGAAGCCAGGATTAGACTTTGGGACTGGACTATGGGAAATCTGGGTTTACTGGGAAATCTGTATGCAGTATCAGAAGGTACTCACTGCCACACAGAGGTAGACAGGATCTCTGGGACAGAAAGACTCACAGTGATACAGTACTCCCAAGCAGCAGCTGAACGACGTCACCCACAGCTGAGACTCACTGAGCGGCCACCTGCCCTGAACTCGGCACCGTGCTGAGCACACGCTGCATCACCTTACGCCACCCAACTCCATTCTTAGAAGACATCACAGTCTGCTACCTTAATAACCAGGTAACCCTCCTCAGCACGACATGGGCATCTAGCATCCCTCAGTGCTGACTCACCGCTTCTGTTATTCCAGAAACCCCCGCCTCATTCACAGCAGACATGACAGTCTCTGAAGTGGGCATCTGTTTTGTCACAGAAATGTGGTGGGTGATATTCTTCAGTATCTTCAGCTCTAAATCTCGTAATAAAATCTGCAAGTCATCTTTCCTTACAAATTGAGAAGAAAACTTTTGTAGCAGCCATTCAAGAGAATCATCTTGCTGATCTTCAGAAAATATGAGTTTGAGAGTTTCTCTGACTTGTGCATCTACCTGGTAATATAATTAGTAAATATAACATGAATTTACCCAAATCATTTCAATTCTTCATATACATTATTTCAGCTACCTTGGAAGTATCACACATCCTCTCAAAATGTATAATGTAAGTGTGACACCATTTTCCTTCATATTAAATTTAAGAACCCCTCTAAAAATGTTGGAATATATTAAAGAGAATAGGAATAGATAAAAGCACGATATCAATGAAATTTATACCCATGTAACTAAAGAGAGAGGTTATGTCCACATTGCTCAGCCAGCGTGCTCCCACGTGGCAGGCATCCACTGCGCGCTGCATAGATTAGCAGGAGATGCACGAAAGAGCCCCTTGCTTTCAGCAAACTTGGTCTCATAAGAAAACAGGCATATAAAGAAACCTAAGTGTAACTTTATGTATGCTAAATATGTCCATGTCTTATTTCTGTGCACATATATCATTCTGTACACACATTTCTATTTTTGCTTTGTAAGGAATGGAGTATGCTGGAAGCACAACCTTCTGTGATAACCACAGGCAGTGCACTCACTCAGAACAGCTCCTCGGACATGCCGCTGCTCAGCCCACACTCCCGAGACAGTTCTCTGGCTGCCTCCTTGCCCTCACCCTGCCAACGCTAACTGCACTGCAATAAGCTCTTACAACCTCTGTGCTCGGCACTTTTGTTTCTGTAGGGTGATTTCCAGGAGTGTGGCTGCTGGTTTCAAAGCAGGTGGGTATTTGTAACTGTTAGTGTCACGAGGTTTTCCCCAAAGGCTGTGGGTGTTCACAGTCCCACTAGCCACGAGAAAGCCCACTGCCCCCAGTCAGCGCTGGCGCCAGTCGTCACTCCTGTGGATCTGCGAGCTTTAATCTGCAAATCCAATTAGTAAGACGCTTTGTATGTCTCCACTGTTTCTCTTCCTACCAATTCTAGGTGCTCTCTGCACACAGGGAAAATCTTACCCTTTGTGTTACAAATACTTTTTCTAATCAACTGCCTTCTGTCTTTTGCTATTCAAATGCTTGTGTTTTCATTCTCAAGCAGCTATGAATGTCCAGATTTTCTCCTCTACTGAATGATGGACAGACCCAGGGCAAGTAGGTGATATGTCATGGTGGGAAAGAGAGCCCATGGCAGGTGCAGCATGAGGCTGGGTGGCTGCAGAGACACAAAACCCCACCCAGATCGGTGCGGGCACATGGCTGTGTGCACATGAAGAAGTATGAGAAGACACACACCGAGTATTAGCATCTTACGCTGCTGAATGGGGGGAATCTGAGCAGCAAATTTGAATTTGTTATTTTCAAATGTTCAGAAACTTCAAATATAGTTTTTAAAAGTTTTTAAAGGAAGTGAAATGAAACAAGGTAATAAACCTAAGTCATCAAATTCAACTTTTCTCACTTTCCATTACAAAACAAGAAGTAAACACAGAGGAAACGTACTTTTTCACGTGACACATCCACCTTCTCGCAGCTGGTCTTCTCATGCTGCCAACTCGACAGCTCCGACCGCAGGTGACCCAGCTCTAGCTCGAGACGCCTGACGGTGGACAGGAGCTGCTGCTCGTCGGCCCCGCTGGAACTGGGCGATGAGCACACAAGAGTTACACACTGTGAGCCACCTGTGTCAACACTGTAAAGATACCAATCTGCACTGTGCAGACATGGATACCTAATGCCACTTGCAAATCAAAATCCCAGAGGGACACCCCATAGGTGCCTAATATACAAATACACATACCACCCACATAGGCTCTCTACCAAAATGCTATCAGCAGTGGTTATCTTTTTAGTGACAGTTAAACAGGTTAGTATTTAAAATCTGTATCTATTTCCTTAAAATTATAAATACAACTACAGAAATGAGAATATTTATCAATAATCATTATAAAATTGAATCTAAATTTTCATGCTTATGGAATAATCATACTAAAAATATATGACTTCAGGGTTTGTTTTAATAATTCTATTTTATGTAGGTACTATATATTATAATATAAAATACTGTAATGTATTTACATTTGTTTATAGTAGATACAGTGGCTGAGATACTAACAATTCATCTCTTAAAAAAGTACACTCCTGGATAAACACTTCAGGGGCTGCACACTGGCATACCAGAGCAACTTTTAACTGAAACAGAGGCCCTGGGAGGAAGAAAAATGCTCTTACAGGGCACTTACAGCCCCCTTCACAGGTACACAGGGTCTCAGGTCATGACACAGGGTCTGCAGAAACACCCAGGAGCAAAGCACAGGAAGACACTCTACCAAGTTAAAGCTCCTCTATGCAGTACCCTGTGTCCAGCCATGGCAATTATTGGAATCACCAAAAAAGTACATTTAGACAATGGGATAAGGGGTGTGGAAAGAGCTTGCTCTGGAATAAAATTAAAGGTATGGAAAAAAAAAGATGCAGTTCTGGGAATAACAATGAAAGGGAAGCACTACACTTCAAAGGGGCTGCAGGCTACTGACAGGCATGCAAGTGAAGTGGTCTGGCAGTGAGGAGCCAGACACCAGGTCCCCAGGAGATTACAGAGGGACCAGGCCTACTGCTCGGCAGAGAAACGCCTCAGTGGAGGCACAAGAGCTGCTGACGTCAAGGGCAGAAAGGCTGCCAGCTGTCTGGGAGAGCCGCCTGATGATGGGGCTGGCCTGGAGTGTGCTTTCCAGAGGCAGGGGTCCTGCCTGCGGAGGGGCTGCAGGGCAGGAGGGATGACGGCTGAGCTTTAACTCAGGTCCACATCGATGCCAACAGAGCCAGCAGAGGCCCAGCCTGGAGTCCACTGTGACACGAGCTCCAAGGCTGGCCCTCCACGCACACCCAGACAGGGGCACCCTTTGGGCAGGGGGAACAACTGACAGTCTACGTGGAGAGGGGGATGTGAAAGGCCCCTCAGGACTGCTCTGTCCTCACGGGGCTCCAGAGGGGTCCAAGGACACACAGCTGGGTATGTTTCAACCACAAAGATCAGGTACTTCATGTGACGCCAGGGGGGTGACTGAACCAGCACCCTCGTTTATTATTGCTGCCGATACGAATAACCAAAAGGAGAAACACAGAAGACAAAATAGTAAATTATTTGAAATTATCCTACCTAGTTGTTTTTAGCTTGGTCTGTTCTAATTCCTTCTGGATGGCCTAAAAAGTATGAGAAACAATCTATTTAAATTTACAGTTATATGCTGACTCCATAAAACCATATACTTGATTAAATCAAAAATCATTGTTTTATCTGGACATTATCCCTCTTAATTCAAAGTCCACACCTGCCAGGTGGCTCACAAGTGGGGGATGTGCATTTAATATTTCAAAGTAAACCTTTAAAAGACATCATGTGTACTCAGAGATGTTCTCCTGGTTGCATCTCACAAGTATCATGTATACTCAGAGATGTTCCTGTGTACACATCTCACAGGTATCACATATACTCAGAGATGTTCCCATGTGTGCATCTCACAGGGATCACGTATACTTAGAGATGTTCCTGTACACACATCTCACAGGGACAGCTTGATGAGTTTTCAAAATTCACAGCTCCTATAACCAGCACCCAGGCTGGGAGACAGAACACTGCCACTACCTCTGGAGAATGTATTTTAAATGTGGAAAGAAAAGGAAAAGACAAATGTACACATGAAAAATGTGACTTATTAACATGGTCTGTTCAAAGGTGTCTGAGACAGCAACACTATCCTACGTTGAATAACAGCATCTGTTCCAACTTTGACTTAACAGAGGCCTTCACAACTCCAACACAGGACATGGTACCCTAGATGAAATGGATGCCAGACCCTTTTATAAGTGAGCTAATTCCTGCCCTTGGCTGGCTGCTCTTAGCCTCTCCCCTTCCTTTCAGCTGAGCTCCCCTGACTCTCACAGGGTCTGAATGCAGGAGCTGGTCCTGAGATCCCCAAACACTAAATCTAATCCTTAGGTTCGTCATGTTTTACAATGTAGTTCAACAAACATATGAATATCTAATGTGTCAGGCTTGTGTTAAGCACTGGAGATGCAAAGAACCTGATCTTGAGCACTTCATAATCTCCATAGCTCAGATCAACACAAACACTCTGGCCTTCTTCCTCTAGCTTTACCAACATCTAACAGCAACAGACTTTCTAACCCAAATTATGTTGTCCGTCAAAAGGTTCAGGTCCTTTATTCTCCCTCTAAACACAATGTATTCTTGGTGAGGCTGTGTAATCCTGAGGAAAAGCAGGGACTCTGGAACCACGGATAGCTGGACTGGAATCCAGAGGCTGCCCCCTCATCCACAGCCCTGCTCTGACCTTCAAAAGACACATGGAGCAGGTGGATCAGGCACACAGACTGAACATTAAAGCAAGAAAGCGAAATTGCCAGAGGAAAACAGAAAGAAACATTTCTTTCAGTTTTACCAAGGACAACAGCAAATACCTTAAAAGAAGGCACATTAAATGGCTAAAGAACTTTAAAATATTAACTGTAAATGATTTTTCTTTTATTAAAAAATCACTTTGTTGGGGACTACAATTATAAGGTCAAGAATAAATACCTCAGATTTTTCTGTCAGTTTTCCAAGTATGTCTTCCAAGTTTGAGATACGAACTTCATGTTCTTGGTGGAACGTCATAAAGTCAGTCTTAGGAGAAAATGAATGAACAAATGATAAAGTTAAGCAACAAACAAAAATGTATTAAGTTTGGCAAGGTCATTTCTACACAGAATATTTAAGAATTGGAGATTATTTGGTCCCAACTTGGCACAGCACCCTTAAAGAAGTAATCACCTAGTGCTATTCTTATCTTCATCTCTGACTTCAGAGACCTTGAACTAGTGTTAAAATGCACAAATAGCTTTTCTAGTTACATAAGAACATTAACAAATAAGTCCTATAAACAACAGGCAACACTCTGTAGACAGCAATTACTACTCATCCAACAAACCACTCATTAGGAACCTGCTATATTTAATGATTTAAAGTAAAATAACCATGGATTAAGATACATGATACACTTATTTTCCCCTTGATCATTGTGTATTCATATGAAATATTATGACATATAAACATTTATTAGGAATAAACCAACCAGAACATTTCCCCAGAACACTGGATGATACCACTGAGAACCAAGGCTTCCTTGGACAATTTAAGTGATGTGTTACAAAGCTGATGGGACAAGTGACGAGACCGACTAAGGGACCCACTTAGTGAAGAACAAAGTGTCTGCAACACCTGTTGAAAAACAGCAGTCTGTTTCTACCAATCAATTCTTAGGAAGATAAACTCATAGTAAGATTATTAGAAATACTCCTGGGAAGGTCTAGAAAAATCTCTGCCAATCACATATGGCAAATAAAGGACTGTACGTTCTGAATGACTAAAATCCAGGTCACAGAGAGAAGAAGTATAGAGTAATCCGATATCCTGATATTTATAGGATATTTATTTTATACCCCATTTCATTCTAAAACATAATCAAAACACTTGCTTCAGCGGCACACACACCAATATTGGAACAACACAAAGAAGAACAGCATGGTCCCCGCACAAGGATGACACGCACACTAGTGACACGTTCCATGATTTTACTAGACCTAAAGAGACAGACAACACAGTAACATTGGGGATATCAACACCACACTCACAGCACCAGCCTGATCATCAGACAGAAAATCAACAAGGAAACACTGGACGCAAACTGGACTTTAGACCAAATGGACTTAACAGACATTTACATGACATTCCACGCAATGACTACAGAATACACATTCTTTTCACCAGCACATGGAACGTTCTCCAAGACAGACCACATGTTAGGCCACAAAACAAGTCTTAACACATTTTAAAAAATCCAAATCATATCAAGTATCTTCTCAGACCACAGTGGAACAAAGCTGGAAATTGCCAAGAGGAACTTTAGGAACCACACAAATATGTGGATATTAAAAAACAAACTACCACAGAGTTAATAAAAAATGCAAACAGAAATTCAAATATTTTTTTAAATGAATGAAAATGAAAACACAACATATCAAAACCTGTTGATACACCAAAAGCAGTCCTAAGAGGGAATTTTATAGCTTTAACTGCCTACATCAAAAAAACCAGAAAGAGGCGGGGGCGTGGTGGCTCACACCTGTAATACTAGCACTCTGGGAGGGCAAGGCGGTAGGATCGTTAGAGCTCAGGAGTTCAAGACCAGTCTAAGCAAGAGTGAGACCCTGTCTCTACTAAAAAATTACAAAGAAATTAGCTGGACAACTAAAATAAATATATATATATATATATATATATATATATATATATATATAAAAATTGGCCAGGCATGGTGGTTCATGCCTGTAGTCCCAACTACTCGGGAGGCTGAGGCAGGAGGATCACCTGAGCCCAGGAGTTTGAGGTTGCTGTGTGCTAGGCTGACACCATGGCACTCTAGCCCTAGGAACAGAGTAAGACTCTGTCCCCGCCCCCCAAAAAGCAGAAAGATCACAAATTAGCAAACTAAAGTCACACCTCAAGGAACTAGAAAAATAAGAACAAACTAAACCCAAAGTTAGCAGAAGAAAAGTAGTAAAAAAGATTATAGCTGAACTAAATGAAATAGAAACCAAAACCAAAACAAAACAAAAAGCCAAAACAAAGGATCAATGGAAAGATGGTTCTTTGAAAATATAAGCAAAATTGACAAACCATTGCTTGACATTCTATGCTAAATAAAAATAAAACAAAAAGTTGACAACCACTAGCTAGATTAGCCAAGAGAGAAGATCCAAATAAAATCAGAAATGAAAAAGGAGACATTATAACTGATACCACAGAAATAGAAAAAATCATGAGAAACTATTATGAACTATATGTTCACAAACTAGAAAACCTAGAGGAAATGGATAAATTTCTGGAAACATATAACCTCCAGAGTTTAAACCAGGAAGAAACAGAACTTCTGAACAGACTAGTAATGACTAGTGAGGTTGAATCAGTAATAAAAAAAAATCTTCCAACAATAAAAAGCCCAGGATCAGATGGATTCGCAGGTGATTTCTACCAAATATACAAAGAACTAATGCCAATCCTCCCAGAACTGTTCCAAAAAAAATTGAGGGAGGGAATTCTCCCTAACTCATTCTACAAGGCCAGTATCACCCTGATACCAAAACCAGAAAAGACACAACAAAAAAAGAAAACTATAGACCAATATCCCTGATGAACACAGATGCAAAAATCCTCAACAAAATACCAGCAAACCAAATTCAACAGCATATCAAAAGGATAATACACCATGATCAAGTGTTTTTGTTTTTTTAAAACCAGAGATGCAAGGATGGTTCAAAATACACAAATCAATAAATGTGATACATCATATAAACAGAATTAAGTACTTAAAACCATATGATTATCTCAATAGATGCATAAAAAGCATTTCATAAAATTCAGCATCCCTTCAGGATAAAAATCCTCAACAAACTAGGCATTAAAGAAACACACTTCAAAATAATAAAGGCCATATATGACAAACCCACAGCCAACATCATGCTGAATGGGGAAGCATTCCCCTGAAAACTGGAACCAGACAAGGATGCCCAACATCACCACTCCCGTGCAACACAATACTGCCAGTCCTTGCCAGAGCAATCAGGCAAAACAAATAAAACACATCCAAATAGGAAAAGAGGAAGTCAAGCTGTCCTTGTTCACTGATAGTATGATCTTATATCTAGAAAACCCTAAAGAATCCACCAAAAATTCTTAGATCTGATAAATGAATTCAGTAAAGTTTTAGGATACAACATCAATACATGGAAACCTGTAGCATTTCTAATATACCAATAATGATCTAGCTGAGAACCAAATCAAGAAAGCAATCCCATTTACAATAGCTATAAAAACAATAAAATACCTAAGAATATATTTAACACATTAACTGCCATGTGAGCTGTACTTAAACTCATGCTAGTTTTGAGCCTGGGGCCTCAAGTTGCATACAACTCATCTTCAGAAAACAAACAAACAAAAAAAACAAAACAAATTTTTCATTAAATTAGAAAGGATCATTTTGTTTTTGAAGTTTTTATTCTATTTTCATAATAACACACTGTGGCAGTCAATGTGTTAACCGAGGAGGTGAAAGATCTCTACAAGGAAAACTACAAAACACTGATGAAAGAAACTGCAGATGACACAAAGACAAAAACATCCATGCTCACGGATTAGAAGAATTAATATTGTTGAAATGACAATACTGCCCAAAGCACTCTACAGGTTCAGTGCAATCCCTATCAAAATACCAACATCATTTTTCACAGATTTAGAAGAAACAATTCTAAAGTTCATATGGAACCAAAAAAGAGTCCAAAAGCCAAAGCAAGCTTGGGGAAAAAAAATACAAAGTTGGAGACACCACACTGCCTGACTTCAAATGAAATTATCCTATAAGGCTACAGTAACCCAAACGGCAAGGCAGTATAAAGCCAGTACACCCAAATCAACGGAACACACAAAGCATCCTGAGATAAAGCCGAGTACTTACAGCCAACTGATCCTTGACAAAATTGACAAGAACATAGGCTGGGCAAGGACACCCTTTTCAGTAAGCGGTGCTGGGAAAACTGGATTGCCATATGCTGAAGAATGAAACGGGACCCATCTCTCACCATATACAAAAGTCAACTCAAGTGGGATTAGAGACTTGAATGTAAGACCTGAACCTATAAAAATCCTAGAAGAAAACCTAGGGAACACTCTTCTGAACACTGGTCTAAGTGCAGAATTCATGACTAAGACTTCAAAAGCACAGGCAACAAAAACAGAAATAGACAAAAGGGACTTATTAAACCACGAAGCTTCTGCACAGCAAAATAAGTAATCAACAGAGAGAACAGACAACCTGCAGAATAGGAGAAAATGCTTGCAAACCATGCATCTAACAGGGGACTAACATCCAAAATTTACAAGGAACTCAATGCAACAAAACCCCACAAATAACCCATTAAAAGTGGGCTAGGGACATGAATAGACATTTTTCAAAAGACAAACAAGTAGCCAACAAATAAATGAAAAAATGTTCAATATCACTAATCAACAGAGAAATGCAAATTAAAACCACAATGAGAGATCATCTTACACCACTCGGAATGACTATTACTAGAAAGACGAAAGATAACATGTTGGTGAAGACATGGAGAAAAGGAACCCCTTGCACACTGTTGGTGGGAATGTAAATTAGTACAACTTCCACAGAAAGCAGTACGAAGATTTCTCAAAGAACTAAGAATAGAACTACCATACAATCCAGCAATCACATTACTGGGTCTCTAGCTAGAGGAAAAGCAATCAATATATAAAAAAGACACCTGCACTCATGTTTATTGCAGCACTATTCAATACAGCAAAGACAGGGAATAGACCTAAGCATCCTTCAACAGAGGACTGGGTAAAGAAAATGTGGTGCGTATGCACAATGGAATGCTGTTCAGCTGTAAAAAAGAATGAGAGTATGTCTTTTGCTGCCACATGGATGGAACTAGAGGCCATTATCTTAAGTGAAACAGACACAGAAAGACAAGTAAGGCACGTTCTCAGTTATAAGTGGGAGTAAACAACGTGCACATGTGGAAGCAGAGGGTAGAACAATAGACAATGGAGATTCAGGGTGGGGGGTGGGGGTGGATGACAGGAGGTTGTCTGGTGGGTTGAGGTAAAATGTGTGTTGCTCCAGACACAGATGCACTGAAGGCCCTGTCTTCACCACAGGATATATATATATACACCAATGTAATATATCAACGTAGCAAAACTGCACTTGTATCCCATGAATATATACAAATAAAAAATTTTAAAAACAATGTTGTGCAGTGGATCACACCTGTAATCCCAGCATTTTGAAAGGCCGAGGCAGGAAAATCGCTTGAGGCCCAGGAGTTTGAGACCAGCCTGGGCAATACAGTGAGACCCCATCTCCACAAAAAATTTAAAAATTAGCTGGGTGTGGTGGCACGCACCTGTGGTCCCAGCTACTCAGGAGGATGAAGTGCAAGGATCACTTGAGCCCAGGAGTTTGACACTGCAGTGAGCTATGACCTCACCACTGTACTCCAGCCAGGCGACAGAGTGAGACCTAGTCGCTCTCTTTAAAAAAAAATATAAAGATTAAAAACGAGATAAACCAGGGTAGGGGATGAAGGGATGACAGCCAGCTGGAGAGATGAGCCCAGGGCACTGACACACACCAGGTGGGCTACAGAACTCAGCCAAGACCCTGAGGTCCTCACCACCTATAACACACTTGTCCAGCACCTTGTACCGGGTATGTATGTCGTACATGCGCTGTCTGACAGGGCAGCCACCAGCCACGTGTGGCTACTGAGCACCTAAAATGTAGCCCACGCAAGTGAGAAACTAAATTTTTTAAAAAGTTTATTTAGTTTTAATTTATTTAAATTTACCTAGCCATATGCAAATAGTGGCATATTCTATTAGACAATGTCAGTATAAGATAAATAATATGCCAGTAGCTTAGGGGAAAAGATAACAGATTGCCAACTATCAGGTAATGTGGATATGTGACACTGGTGTGTGGCTGCTACAGAAGGAAGTCTAGGATTCTGTCCTGCATCGATTACAATCATGATAGTCCCCGCTGATAGGTATGTGCTGTAAGACTGCATAAGGAGGACAGACTAAATCTGTTCTGGAATCTAATTTTAAAATGAGCCCTGCTGCATAAAATTTAGTTTATAGGGCCGGGCGCAGTGGCTCATGCCTGTAATCCTAGCACTCTGGGAAGCCGAGGCAGGCAGATTGCTCAAAGTCAGGAGTTTGAAACCAGTCTGACCAAGAGTGAGACCCCGTTTCTACTAAAAATAAAAAGAAATTAATTGGCCAACTAAAAATATAGAAAAAATTAGCTGGGCATGGTGGTGCATGCCTGTAGTCCCTGCTACTTGGGAGGCTGAGGCAGGAGGATCGCTTGAGCCAAGGATTTTGAGGTTGCTGTGAGCTAGACTGATGCCACGGCACTCTAGTCCCAGTGACAGAGTGAGACTCTGTCTCAAAAAAACCAAATTTAGTTTATAGAACACTAGATAAATGAATTATTGTTTATCTTGATTTTCTTGAACAATTGCCAATTGTTTTCCGTACAAGAGAGGGCAACCCCATAACCAAAGCCTGCCAGGTCACCTCGTCTCAGGCTGCCTTGGGCAAGACATGCATCTGGGATGAATGTGCTTTCCTGGCCTGACTCTATCTCAGGAACTGTCCTGCCTGCAGAGACAGAATTCAGGGATCTGCTACCATGAAGATTCCAGACTTTTTTTAACCAGCATCTATGTTTGAGGGAACTAGTTTCAACCTCTTCTGTTTTGTCATGTCTGCGAAGAAATAACAAAGTTCAGATTTACTCTTTTATCTCCCCTTTCTACCTACAAAGCTGTTAAATGACAAATAGGAACAGAACAGAAACAAAGTTAATTGGATCTTACTGAAATCATCTAAATGTTATGGTCAAGAAACTAAAACAACACAACTCTGGAGGAACCAAAGGATGACAGCAAAGTGTCTCCTGAGGGGACGTGAGACTGATGAGACCTTGGCAAGATGGGACAGGGGTCATTCCTAGAGTGTGGCCTGAGCAGCAGAGAGGACAGTGGTTCTTCACTGGTACCAGAGACACCAGGGAAAGACAAGGATGGGTGAGACAAGGATGTGATATCTATTCAAAGATTTCAAACCAAAATAGCTCAATCATTTTGAAATGTAAGAAAATAAACATCAGTTTTGAGGAAAATGCACTAACAAGTCTTTCCATGAGAATAGCAAGCAAACGAGACATTTACACACAGGCCTTCATTCCATGTGGAAGAGCTGCTAATCTTAACTACTTCATAATCCTGAGATATTTTCAGACTACCAATGTGAATTTTTCAAATTAATGCTGATAGGCAAAGACTTTCATTTAATTACGTTCAACACATTTACAAAAGTTAAATTGCTGGTTAGGGTGCAAAAGATCGTATTTCTCCCATGATAAGCAAACTCTACTCTTGGGGGTAACACACATCTCGATCCCCTCCCCCTAGTATGGGACCACCCCCACACACCCACCCCCAGGTCTCGGTGCACTTCAGAAGTTTCGGCTCCAGCTCGTCGGCACACTACAGAAAACCCCACTCCCTCTCAGTGCAGCTGCTCCCAGCAATGAAAAACAAGAAGTACAGCCACAGCAGCAGCTCTCCCACTCCCTCTGTCCCCCCAAAGTAGAACACAACACAGCCCAGCAGGCCAGGCAGCACTCACCTCCCACAGGTGCTGCCCCACAGCGTCTCTAACCAAGGCCGGCAGCCCAGCCCTGCCGTCATCCATCTGGTCCACCTGAGCCTGCAGTTTCTCAAGCAGAGCTGTCAGTTCCCGGAGCCTCTCATCATGGCTGTGGCACTGTCCAGACAAAGAGGCCACTTGCTGCTCCACGTCACGCGTCCAACGCCACCGAAAAGCCTCATCTTCACCCTGAAATGGCAAACAAGAAACCAAACCCAGCAGTCAAATGACCACAGCACGGGGTTAGTCAGAGACACAAAGCCATCTATTACAGCAAAGTGCCAACCAGAGGGCACACAACACACTCAGGAGAAGGCCCCCAAACATTGATTACTAGTGCTTGTCCTTACGTGATATGATGGTGGTTTTCATTTTCTTCTTTATTCTTTCTCTATTATGCAGTCATGAATACTACTATGTTTTCTAAATTAAAACTGAATAGTGAGATTACTTTACATGTGCATTATTTGAACTATTCTAGAACATTTAAGGAGCTATAAAACTTGCTTCTCTGACATTTAACAATAGTTTCCTGGGCACCTGAATGAACTACACTGATCATGAGTAGTATGAAAACTTACCCTGGAGAATACATATTTGCAATGCCAGTTAAGAGGACTTTCCGATGGGTTACCTGTGGAGGCTGGTTCAGGTGAGAAGCTTCAGGTTTAAATATGTTCCCAGGGTCATCTGCACTCTGTGTTCTCTGTAAGTTTGTCCAATTCAGTACAGGCAGGAATGAAAGGAAATTGCCCTGGCCCCAGGAAGAGAGACCTGCTGAAGGAGAAACCACACACACTGCTACTCAAAAATGTACTGAAATGCTAAATTTTTTCACTATCTCAGATACTTATGTATGTGTCACCATCCAAGGCAACTAAGGCATATTTTACTTACCTAGTAAAAGTAACAGTGGGATGAACAAGATTAAAAACTTGCAAAAATTCCGAAGGCACCTAGGAACAAAAACAAAAACATTTAGTTTGGAAAAAGTAAAAGGCAGGTTCACCATTCTACTTTTCCCCTCTAGAGAATTTTATACCACCCCCCGCCGCCATGAGAAATACAGTTACAGTTTTATCTACAAGGTTTGTGATACCTACAGGAGAACATTCCTATAAACCAGCATCCCCCAGGCCCACATTAACAACCAACACATTCACTGACACAACACATTCACTTGCCTGTGCTGCAAGAAAGGCCCAAGGTGCCCTGAATCTCCATCCACCTGGGATCACTGTCCCGCTGAGCCCACTCATGCCCTGGGAGCCACACCCAGGCTGTAGTCGCAGGGACCAGATTCTTGTCGTGCCCAGGCCCTCCCAGCCACACCAGCTTCCACTGACTCCCCTAGACACACTTCTAGTTTCCTAGCCATGCCTGCCTTGCCTACCTCACAGGTTGGTTTAAAAAATTAAGTATATGAAAGCAACTTGTCAAATATAAAACTACAAAACTATGTAAATATAAGCTAAATCACTATAAAATAATAGATCAAATGATAGCCTGCAATTGGCACAAAACTGGTTCTTTAAAACACCAAGTTGACATGATATCAGTTTCCTTACCTTGTAAGAAGAAACACATTCAGCCAAGAAATCAGAGTAACGAACTGGTACCATCCAATCCCTAGCCACCAGAACATTCCAGAGGCTGCCTTCCCTAAAAGAGAAAACACCAAACATTCTCAGGAAATGTTCTTAGCAAAACCAACCTCCTAAATGGACTGTTTTTGGAAGGCCAAGCTAGAAGCCAAGGAAATTTACTAAAAGATGACGTCAGAGATGAAGTACGTTAAGATGATGCTAGTCAACATGGCAGGAAAAGCAACATGTAATGCTGATAAACACACTAAAGGAGATACAGGAGAGGAGACATCAAGTCTGTGCATTCTCAGTTACACTGAAATCAAGCAGCTAGACTTACACAAACCCAACACACCAGAGAAACAAAGGGTGTTCATGCAACCAAACATACAGAATGTTAGCATTTCTAAGTAATAAAGAATGAAACATGTTACGTCAAGGATGAAAGCATGGGAACCAAAAATGAAATTCGTATTTCGTTAGGTAAATCATTTATTGCAGGTGATTAAGTGCCAGAAGCTTTGGAGAGAATGCTAACACAGAAACCCAAAATAGCCACCTGGAGCGACCAAGGCCAGCCAAAGGACCGACCACACCGTCCTGGACACAAACCAGCCTGCAGCTCCGATCCTTCGCAGCGTCTGCATCAGGAAGTAACCTGTGGCAGAGAAGACGTGTGCAGGAGGGCACACTCAGACACCGGAGAGCCAGTTCTCGCACTGACAGTGCAACAGAAACTCCCAGGTCACACTTTTACCAAAATTCTCCCACATTAGTAAGTCAAGAGTCTCAAGGGGGAAAAAAAAACATACTTGCTGACATTAACTTATGAAAATTCTGGGTGTTTTTTAAAAATAGTTTTCATTCATGTCTGCCTGCAGATATTTAAAAATGTAAAATGCAGATTCCCCTTACAAAACCCAAGGGGAAGTTGGTGGTTGGAAGCTATCCTATAAATGTTGGCAACTGGTGCCAGCAGAATTTATAATGAAAATAGAATATTTCAAAGCAAATTTAAATTCATAGATATCAGCAGTTCACATGTTTTAGGTGAGAAAGTGATTACTCAAAGGCCCAAATTACAATTATTTTAAAGGCTGAAGAAATATTTCAGAATGGTAACTGGCAGTACCACTGGATGACAGAATACAATGAACTTGATATCAAACATCACATATTATTTAAGACAGAAAACTGCTTATGAAATCAATTTTGTTCCATTTTTTCTAAGCATAGTTGCTGGAAATTATATACTCACATTAACTTAACAATTTGCATGTTCATCTCTGAAACTATAAGTAATTCCAATGTGGCTAATAAGCAAAGAAATGTGGTATAAGACCATTTTTCAAATTAATTGCTTTATGTTTATTAATTAGCCGTTAAGAGACAATATCATTATTTTTTTTTTTTTGAGAGTCTCACTCTGTTGCCTGGGTTAGAGTGCTGTGGCATCAGCCTAGCTCACAGCAACCTCAAACTCCTGGGCTTAAGCGATCCTCCTGCCTCAGCCTCCTGAGTAGCTGGGACTACAGGCATGTGCCACCATGCCCAGCTAATTTTTTTTTCTTTTTAGTTAATTAAAATAATATTAAACCTCACCTGGAGTAGCTAATTTTTTATATATTTATTTTTAGTTGTCCAGCTAATTTCTTTCTATTTTTTTTAGTACAGATGGGGTCTCACTCTTGCTCAGGCTGGTCTTGAACTCCTGAGCTCAAATGATCCACCTGCCTCAGCCTTCCAGATTGCTGGGATTACAGGTATGAGCCACCACACCGGGCCAAGAGACAATTACTTTTGAAGCTCAACTTTAAGGGGGAAAAAATCTACCTAAAGAGGGTTGTCCCTCCACCAAGAAAGCTTCAGGTATGGACTGGAAACACCTAACATTTTAATACAAACTTCCTTGTTATGAACTTCAGGACAGGACAGCGGCTCTAATGCGTGTGGTGCTCCCAGCCACAGAATTGAGGGGCAGGCAGCCTCTCGCTGGTCATAGTCCAACACAGGAGAGTAATTAGTAATTTGCCTTTTCAAAACTTTCAATCTCACCTCAAATAAACTGCTTTTCATACATTAAGTTAATACTAAATGAATTTCCAAAGAAGCTTTTCAGGAGAGAGACTCTCCTTGTTTTAAGTTCTTTATGGCCTTAGGGCACCTGGGTCCCAACACAAACCCAGCAAGGAAGAGCAAGCGCTGAGGAGCGTGGTGGACAGACAGACACGCGCGCAAGACAACCTGCACAAGCACAGACGTGCCAGAGGGCCCCCGCCAGCCCTGGTGGCCGTGGACACTGCGGGTGGGTGGCTGTGTGTGTTTCCAGGTGCTTCTTCCCCTTAGAGTCATCGCCTGTGGGTGTGGTGAGAGGCAGTTAATGTGATGGGTCAATATGCAAACCTGCCAATCGCAACTGCACATCAACACATGTTTGAAAAACTAGGACGCTCAAATTACATGCAAAAAAACCCCAAAAAACCAAAAGCAAATGCATCTGGTGGTTATTAGCTTCTATTACTAAGGTGTCTCAGCATCATGGCCAGTGAGGGTGCCTGTGTCAGGCTGCCCGTCCCCCGGGACCAGGAGCCCAACACTGCAACCTGGGCACACCAAATCCAAGACCAACCATTCCGTGTGGAAAGCGAAGCCATACTTACACAGCGAGTCCCCATTCACACTGAGGTGGCCATCCTCTCTGAGAGACTCTTTTACATTCATGCTCCCACAGTAACTGGGATGAGCTGCAATACATGCAAAAGAGGCTTAGAAAACTCAGCTATGCTGAGCCCAGCGCTCCTTACACCCCAACGCCAGCGCGACCAGAGAGCACGCCAGGCTCGCCACTGCCAGAGGTTCGGAGCAGTGGGTGGTGCCTACGATGTAGGGGACAGGGCTTTGGTTATGAGAAGAGATGCGAAAGCCCCATCTGGCTAAATAATATGTGAGGCCAATACAATGCAAAGACTGGCCTGTGTAAAGTGCTTTTGAAACATGATTCTAAATACCATTCGAATAAACTGTTTTTGCTTTAAAAGGGTAATAAAAATCAAAAGTTGAGTATGTTAACATTTCATTTAAAAAATAACTTTAAAAATGTTTAAACACTGATCAACTTTCAGAAAACTGAACCACATACAGATACATTAAAACTTTCGTAAGCTCCCTGTAATAAAGAGATCCAAAGAAAGCAGCCAGGAAGAAGTCAGCATCAAGTCTAGAAGAGGAGCAATGTAAAGGAAGCGCCGTGTAAGAAAAAGCAAAGTGTTTTCTCCACCTTGAAAGCATTATTTGGTGGAAAAAGGAAAAAAAAAATTATTTAAATACCTTTTGATTCATGGTTTTTTGACTTATAGCTTTTTGATTCATCACTTTTCAATTTGTAATTTTCTGATTCATAATTGAGCTTCATTAAAACCACTTGAAAAAGTTGAACTAAGAATGATGAAAAAGATGACGAAGTGTATTTGGCCAGCCACAAAATCCTATCCATGTAGAAAGCCGAACTGCCTATCAAGAAACCATGAACACATGTTACTTCTTTCCATAAAGCCAACATTTACTCCCCTGATAAGTCTGATAGCCAAATTGTTCATTTCAGGCAAAGCAGGAGCAAAACACTTTTAAAATGGACACCAAAGACACCCCTTGGGAAGAGCCACACAGATAACCGACACCCTGGGGAGGCAGAGCTGTGGAGCAAACCCTGCTCACACCAGCAATTCGCCTACAAAATATCCAATCTGAGGTCGTTTCACCCAATATTGTTCATATATACACAATATTCCGATATTGCCAAAGAGCCACCTTCTTAACGACCTCTGACCCACCGATTTGAAAAGGGCTAGCGGGAGCTCCAGGCCACTCTCAGGACGTCTGTGGCACGCAGCAGACACCATCAGAACTGATCACTTAGGGGACACCTACACAAAAACACCACGCTGTCCTCGGCTACTTTCCAGCTGTGCCTGTAGCTCAGGGGGACACAATGTGATCCCTGATACTCTTTCTGTTAATGTAAATGTGTGGCGTGATATTCTACAAGTCAAGGTTGCTCAAAATTGTCATTCTCAAAAAAAAAAAAAGTTTCTTCATGGAGCAGAGCACAGAGAAACATGCTTGCGTGTACGCCGTCGAGTCCAGCAGGCCTGGTGTCTGCCCCAGGAAGTGCTTCTGACCCCGCTCTTCCCCGCGGTCCCTGCCGAGCACGACAGTGCTAGGGTGAGGGACATGAGGTTACCTTGAACTGGTGAAGTCTCAGTTGGAATGATTTTAAAGAAATATATTTAGAGCTTTATCATTTTCAAAAGAATAGTCAAAAGGCTATTTGAGAATTGGAATCCTACACTGAAAAAACATAAACCTGGGGTGCTTAGCCTAGGGCCAACTTAGTTTTACATCTCAGCACAAATTTTATATAGAGGATAGTAAAAATAGCAAAACAGTCTTATTACAAGGTAGCGTGGCTAGGCACAGTGGCTCACGCACTTTGGAAGACCAAGGTGGGAGGCTCACTTGAGTCCAGGAGTTTGACACCCGCCTGGGCAACATAGTGAGATGCCGTCTCTACAAAAAAATTTTAAAATTAGCTGGGCACACCCATAGTCCCAGCTACATGGGAGGCCGAGGCAGGAGGATCACTTGAGCCCAGGAGTTCGAGGCTGCAGTGAGCTGTGATCGTGCCACTGACTCTGTCACTCCAGCCTGGGTGAGAGAGTCAGATCTTGACTCTAAAAAACATAAAAAAAAAAAAAAAAAAAAAAAAAAAAAAAAAAAAAAAAAGTGACAGATCAAGATCTTGTCTCTAAAAAAAATAAAAAAGAATGAAGTTAATCTCTATTAATTTATAAAATGAAAAAAGTTGTAAAACTACATACACACACACACACATATATATATATACACGCACACTATGAGAGCATTTAAGTAAAGACAAAAACAAAACTACATAGTTCTATAAGTATATAAAAGCAGAAATAAGATGATGGCTACACAACATTATGAATATACTAGATGCCACCGAAATGTACATTTTTTTATTACTTTTTTTTGAGACAGAGTTATGTTGTCCAGGCTAATCTAGAACTCCTGGGCTCAAGCAAGTGTCCCCTCCTCAGCCTCCTGAGCAGCTGAGATTACAGACACACACTACCACTCCCAGCTTGAACGGTACACTTTAAAATGGTTAGTTTTATGTTATTTGAACTTTACCTCATTAACAAAAAGCAGACGCAGTCACACTGAACCATGCCTGTCACAGCAGTTCCCACTAGAAAGGGACTGGAATGGTGGGGAAGGACTTACTTTACCTGTACTGTTTAGAGAGTTTTACATGAGAATTACAGTAAGAATATATGTAAAAACAAAAATAAAATGTGGAGAGAAAGCAAAAGTAATTTTTGCTCAAGAAAGGCCATACATGTTTTAAGTAAATACAGTTATATATAACCATTCATGCAATATGATCCCAACTACGTAACAGGGTATCCCTGGAAGGCCAGACCTAATGCGTCAAGTGTGGTTATCTCTGGCTGGTAGGTTATAGGTGATTTTTATTTTCTTCTCTGAACATCTCTGTGATTTTCAAATGTTCTTTGATGAACACATTTTAGAAACAGATTTTTTTTACAGGGTAATAAATTACTGTTAGATCCACAAGTTACTGTTACAGTCTAAGACAGCAAGGCAGGTGTTAAGAGAAGAAGCCCAAAGCAAAAAAGATGCAACTTGTTTTCTGTGCAATGAATTTCAGGAAGCTACTACCAAAACCACACCACTACTGTTCCATCTGAAGATACACCCCACTGCATGGCTAAGCTTGGGCCCACGACCCCTGGCACTGTCAAAGAGTGGCTGGTTATACAGAGACACATTTACTACGACTAAGGAGCCTCAGGAAAACAGCAAATGGTTCCATAGATATTGAACCATCTGTGGACATCATTATTCTGCCAGATTACAGTTTGTGGAACATGCTTCTACTCTAAGAAAAATGTCACATTCAACCTATCAACGGCATGCTTCAAAACACAGCCTCAATAAACCCTGACTATACAGAACCTGCACACGGCATAGGTAAGTAAGGTCCTGCACTTGGCATTGTGCTGGCCCCGCAGCGCTCACGAAGTGCTAAGAACTCCCGGGAGCAGGGCAGCGTGAGGGTGCCTGGAGTGAAATGCCTCGCTCCCTCACTCACCAGCAAGTGCCCCTAAGCCAGCTCGACCTCATCACTCGACCATAGAATGGGGTGCTGTGATCACCAGTGCAGAGCACCTGGCCCAGAGCGAGTGCCTGGAGATGCTGGTCGACATCGAGGGGCCCAAGCAGACAGTCCATGGGTGTAACAAAGGAGACATCACCACTCCGGCTCTGCTGCCTCTCCCTTCACCTTTCATACTTTCTTACTCTGTGGTCTTAATGCTAACAGTGCCGATAACACTACCACAAACACACCCAGAAGCTTTGGCCACAAGGATACGATGGTAAAAATGAAAATAAGATACCACAAATAAAAAAATAAGGACTAAATTCTTATCCTATTACCATCCTTCATTATGGCCAGTCATTTGAAACCATGGGCCGAGTGCCCCAACCCAGGTGCAGGTGGGAACACACTGGTGAGACAGACACAGCCCACCCTCCTAAAGCTTCCAGCATCTCCACACATCCCAGGACTTGGCCTCAATAGACAAGGCACCGAGGACCTGGGCAGCGGGCAGCACACGCACCACATCACAGGCCCCGCCTCTTTCTGCTGTAGCTGAGAGTGATCACCGGTCAAGCAATCACAAAAGGTGTGGCAGCCCCAAGCCTCCAGGGACATTACAGCTATGCCTAAACCCTGGAATGGGGTCTGTGGCTCTGCTCTCGCCTGTGGGCTCAGGAGGAAGCCCCAGCAGTCCTGACACCCACACTTCTCCCTGGCCACCTCTAGCACCTCCGTGGTCAAGTGAGTGGAGCCAGGATGCTGAAGCCCACCTCCACTGCATGCCAGGCAAGCCTGCCCACTTGGGGTCCCTGCAATGACTACTGTCCTCCCAGACAGAACCAGGCCTCTGTGTCCCTCCTAAGCCCAAACGTTCTCCGAGGGCCGCTGTCACTATAACCACAATGCCAGTGACCACAGAAAATATTTACTGTACAGGTGAAAGTGCCATCATAAAGCTATTCCTTAAGTCATGTGAACATCTGCGCTGTTTTACAAAAATAAGGGAGTGCTATCTGAAAGCAGCCATAGTTTTAGAGTTTCATGTATGTAGGAATTTTCTTTTGCTTACCTAGTCTAAACTGATAGAATTTCAAGTACTTCTGGGTACAAACACACTAAGCAGATAAAATGTTAGCTGAAAGATGATGAGTAGGGCAAATCTAATTTCTCAACTTTTAAAGAATAACTTTGAGTTCAAGGCTGTTACAGAAATAGTGCAGACACTAAGCCTTATAAAATCAGCTTTATAAAAAGAAAAGGAAATATCTGGACAATAAACCTTTTTCTAACTTTTAAAAACTGTGAAACTTACGTTTTTGATCCCTATCTCTAGAGTAAATCCTTGACGTCAGCCCATGGGCAGTGGAGTGTGCTGTGAGCGCGTCCCTGCGCTCGGAGAGCATGCTACAGTCGCTGCAGATGTAGCCATTGCGTGCGGCGGCTCCCGCTGCCAGGTCGCCATTTCCCTGAATGGCAGCTTTATTTCCACCTAAAGTTTTCAAAGAGTAGACAGAACCTGTTTATCACAATCTGCAGATACCTAACTCAAACTTCTATTTTGAAAAGTGTGGGGAAGAAAAAGGACTAAAATAATTACCTTTAAGATCACCATCATCGTCAAGACCTAAAAAAACCACACACGTATTTTTGCTGTTAAGCTCGACTTATCAAAACAGAACAAAACCCACCAAAAACAAAAGGTAAAGGTTAATTACAATGGTTAATAAGTCAGCATTATGGCGCTGGTCAAGATTTATTTCCTGAGATGCCCAGAGTTAACGGAAATTTGTCCAGATAATTGCAGACACTATCTTGTGATCTGAGGCGAAAACATATCTTTGGAGAAAACACGTGCATGTACCAACACACACGACCTGGCCTGAAGAGGTGAGTAAGAGCCTGAGGGGACTGGACAGAAAGAAGCCCGCGCTCAACGCTCCCACTCAGCAAGGCGGAAACCCTGCTATCAGCGGCATGTGTCTCTCTGCCTGGTAACTACTCTCACCAGCTGAACAAAGCAACCAGCACGCACACCAGTGCCTCCACAATTCGCACACAACATCTCCAGAACTAATCTGCATCCTCTAACTGTCTCAGAGGGGCAACCAGAACATAAACCGAACACAAGCCGCTGTGCATTTCTCATGGGAGTGCTCCCTCGCTGTGCACAGCGTGGTGACATCACACATTTCAACAGCGAGGACGGAGATCCCATGGCCTCTGCCCCAAGCCAGCACATGCTTAGCTATGGCGTGTCTCGGCACCGACTCCTTCCCAATAAGAGTGCTCTCGAAAGGCTGCCTTGTTGCTTAGATCTTGCTGGAAACACACTGGTAAATTTTTACACTGCCTTTGTTTAAATATCCTACAGAAGGAATGCATTTGGGAAAACAGACCTATCAGATGACTACCTGGCTGCTTAATCTTTCAAGCCATGCAAGTACTTACACACTAGCATGACCGAGTGGGCAGCAGGTGGACAGCGCCCAGGGCACTGCCCGCCAGGTCTGAAGGCAAGCCCAGAACCTCAGTGCTGCTCCTCCCTGCCCCAGCCAGGAACCAGCAAACACCTGAGCCACAAGCTCCCTCTCCCAAACTGCAACCAACGTGATTTGCATCTCCCAGTAACTCACCCCAGAAATGGTCCACTTTGGTCTGCTCACGAATCAGAGACTCGTCCAGCACAGGAGGCCGCAGAGACACAGCGCCCTGCAGACTCTTAGAGCCGCCCTGGCTGGCACCTGAGGATGTGACCTGCCTGGACATGTGGTTGATACTAAAAGCCACTTTGTTTGCACTTCTGCGTTGTTTTACTGTTCTAAAAAAAAAAAAGAAAGAAAAGAAAAAAGTTTATAGGTTTTTCCTAGTAAATACAAAATGATTAGATTTTACTGACACAAAGTCTTTGAGAGTAAACATAGCATTTTAATGCAAACCATTTTCTTATGCCTTTTCTGTTGCAATGAATCATCTATTGATTTAAAAAGGAATTTTTAAGCTGGAGTTCAAGAACTCCCTTTATAATGGTAAACACGAAATAATTTTAAGATTATTTTGGGCCCCACAACCCAAAAACAGTTTTACCTAAAAACAAAAATGGGCCAGGCATGGTGGTTCACACCTGTAATCCTAGCACTTTGGGAGGCCAAGGTAGGAGGACCACTTGAGGCCAGGAGTTCAAGACCAGACTCGGCAACATATTGAGACCCCGTCTCTATAAAAAATTTAAAATAAATGAGCCAGGTGTTGTGGTGCACACCTATAGTCTCTGCTACTCAGGAGACTGAGGCAAGAGGATCCCCTGAACCTAGGAAATTGAGATTACAGGGAGCTATGATCATGCCACTGGTGATGGAGCAAGACCCTGTCTCTAAATAAATTAAATATATAAATCCTAAAAATAAAAAGCTCTATGATTTATAAATTTACCCCCTCCCCTTTTCTAAACAAGTAACTGTACACACATAAATATCCCATGCTATTTTTTAGTCACGGTAAAGATGGAACTGTGTTAAGTATAGCAAGAATAGGCAGTCATGTAAAATGATTTCTGTATTTTATTCACCACAAATAATAAAGCCCTCACAAATGAATGTCTTACAAACATTCCCCGTCAAGTAGGTAGTGGGACACACAGGCCAATGGAAGGAGACTCTCCCCCTCAGAGAGAACCGGTGGTGGAAGGCAGCAGTGACACACGGCAGTGGAAAACCTGCCCACACGAGTGCAGAGCAGCAACACCTGATCTCGGTGTCAGCAGGCGATACTGGCTTCTGCGTTATCTCAGCATAACCAACGTGCTGACAAGGAGCTGCGCACTGCAATCAACTGGTTCTCAGTGGCCATCACGAACCCATGAGTCTCCCAGGGGGCAGTCTGGGCTCTGGACATTGCTCTGGATAAAACCACCCATGTGACTGTGGTGCTGGGAAAACACCCGCTGGGAGGCACTATGACAAATCCTTGCACAGCGCCACCTGACCTCAGCAATCCCACCACCCTTCGCTCCAGCCGCCGTCTCATTCTTGAGAGAGATCAGACATGCATCACTCTTACGCAAGCAGTGTAAATGAGGCTATCCTGGTCACGTGCTCGCTACATGGATGAAGACTTTGCAGACTGTGCTCCTTCCCGTGAAGAAGTGGTGATGGGCACAGGAGAGCTCAGCGTCACAGACACAGGCTAACAACTAGACTTCACATGTGTGTGTCAGTGAACACACAGATTCTCATAAACAGACTTAAATCATGAGCGATGCAGAGGTCATCTACCACACCCTGTGGTGACCTTCTAGGACTCCCTCCTTCCCCGACAGTGGAAGCTCAGTTCCAGCACAAGGATAATGAAGCTCTAAACCATGAGCTTCTGTGTTGTGGCCAGGGTGTACCTGCAGTCTCGCAGAACACCCACACCCAGCCACCCACATACTCCAGAGTGAGTTTCAGTCTCCATCTGTAGCAAGGCCATGACTGTGTGTGGTGGATCTGCATGTGGGTACACGCACGTACACACACATTCTTAAATTTAGGAGAGTAAATTTGGTCCTACACACCAGAAAAATGTTGTCGTGTAGTTTTATCAGGTACCAGAAATCACATGACGACAAAGCTAAGTGGCACTCACCTGGCCACTCCATCCTTGAGGGAGCCAGTGCTGCTGGTGCAGGAGTGAGCTCCCATGGCCTGGCCATCCCCTGAGGGGTGAGCCGTCGTGACCAGGCGCAGACTACGGCGGGACATCCTCGGAGAATCAAACACAGGGTCCAGTTTGTGCTCAGCCTCAAAATCCAGAGCATCAGAAGAATAACTTGAACTAGAAGGAAAAAGCTTATCTGAGATAAATAATGCTTAGTTTTCAATAATGCCCCAGTTTTCAAACAAAATGAATAAATCATAAACAGGATGTATAATCTATTATGAATTTTAAAGAGCAACTATTATTGTGGGACATTACCGTAAAGCAAGAGTAAGATGGCACACGAGTCAGTCAACACCTTACACCTACACCACTCTGACTTCACGTGCAGCTGTTTAACAGCAGACTCCCCAGATGCCTAGGAACGGCAATCTAGAACCTACGGCAAGAAGAACTGCTTCAGGACATGCTAAATCCCTAAGAAGCTCCAGCTATGGGCAACTTTGTCAACAGTATTAGAAATCAGAGTACATTTACGAGCAGACACTGTGGCTGATAAAGCAGTTAATAAGACAGTGACCACAACATGAAATTTAACATGCCAGCATGTCGCTGGGTGAATCCCAGTGAGCTGCAAAGGGAGAGGCGAGTGGCTGAGCATCAGCACTAAGGACCAACTCAGAAGCACTTTGAGTCTGTGACGAAGAAAAGCCACTTCCAACACCTCCCACTTAATTACATTACTAAACTAACATAATTAAATGAAAAGATGTACTCTTGTGTGTGACTAAAAAGTTTTTCCAAATCAAAAAACACATACTGAGCACCTATCCCACTCCTTGCTGGGCGGGCGCCACATGTCCCCAGCCACCCAGTCCAGGCAGCCCCCCTTTCACTGCAGACTATGGTAACCCAGGCAGCACAAAGCACTGTGAGAGAAGAGGCACGATGGGAAGATTCTGCCTTGGGGAGAGGCACAGGCGGGGAATGGTTTGGAGATGAGAGCTTAGCGTTTCCTGACGTGAGAGGGCAAACGTGGCAGGTGGCAGGCACGGTGACAGCTGGGGGACAGCCAAGAAGGAGGAGAGCAGAAGACCCCTGGCTGCAGAAGCCTCAGGTCCTGCTGGGGAGTCTATCCCCACTGAGGCAGATGTGCCACGGGGCACCTGAGAGGCACTGCCAGGCAGTGGGACAAGCAGTTCCCGCTTAGCAGGCAGGGCCTGGCCAAGGATCCAGACATCAACAGTAACAAGCAGTCTCTGAGTAAGTAAATCGGCTTAAAAGCATTTTTGCATTACATTTTACATTATACAAATGTTTTCAGAAACATATTCATCATAAATGATCCAAGACACCAGGAAATACATTCAATCAAACCCAGAGTAAGTTAACACCAACTGCTCCAGGTTGTCATGTGCACTTAGTGTGTCACACAGTTCAAGTGAGCAGCTCTTCTTAACTTGGGCTGGGGTGGGGACAAGAGAGAAAAGGCACAAGAGCACGTTGAATCCTCAGCACAGATACTAAGCTAGACCTCATTTCAGCATAATCTAAAACATGGTTAGTTTTCTTTTGGAAGAATATTTTATGCAATCTTGATTTTAGTTTAAGAAAATCATGTCATTTCAAATCAGAATCTGTCACGTAGGTATGGACCAACACAGCCTCTGCTTCTAACTTATCACTCTGATACTCTTCATCTAACACATGGGTTTCAGGTCTTGCGGGATCCTGGCTTTCCAACACAAACCTGGAATACCTTTCCAACCAGAGGGCATTGTACACACTTGCTCGTTTGGCTAGAAAGAAGCTGGGAAGGAAGCTGTGTAGAAGAATGTCTTGCAAGAGCCTGGGAAATGTCCACCCACAGGGTCCGGTCCACCTACATGACATGTTGCTGTGAGGCCACGAGAAAAACAGAAGACCTATGTATACTGTCACAGAAAGACCTCTAAGCCACACTGTTACATGGAAAAGAAAGTACTCCGGTATCATCCCATTCATGCTAAAACAAACTGTGAACTAAAACCCATGTTGTCTATGTGCAGACATGTGAAAGCATGGAACAGATCTGAAAGGCTCCTCCCATGCTGGTCACATGGTCCTGAGAGCACTTGGCTCTGAGCTGGACAGCGCTGAGCTTCTGATCAAGGCAACACATCAGTATCTACGAGGGGGAGGAGGGAGAGGACATGAGGGACCAGCAAGGCCAGGGCTCCGAGTCCAAAGACCTGAATTTCTAGTCCTTGTTCTGCAGAAAGCAGGTGCCCAACTCAGGCACACCCCGAGTCTCGGCTGCTTGTCTGCCGCACCGGTGAACTCACAGCCCCTCCTGACTCCGGCGCCGTGAGTCCACCACTTCTGTAGGTCAGGACATCACAAGCCACCCACATTTGCGGGCCCAGGCTACACCCAACCACCATCTGTGACATGGTTCCCATGGATAAGTGTGCCCAGGGCCCCCGAAGGAGGGCTCCAACGTCCACAGGAAACAGGACAGGGCACTCTTGCTGTCCTGAGAGGCAACACAGCCCCACCGAGGTGTGGTATAGAAGCATTTTATCAATTTTTCTGTCATGTTTGGAGGGGACTCACAATTGAAACAGAGGTGTGCCATACAGGATTAGAATCGGCGACATAACCAGGGTATAGAAAGAGGGGAGGACTAAGGCCCTGAAGATGACTTAGGGAGCTCATCCTTAGAGTGTGAGATTTTATTTTATTTCTCTCATTAGTTACACACTGTGTTTTCTAAAATTTGTGCTATTTAGATGTACTTTTTAAAAGACTGAAAAAAGTATACAATTGAAAACCAGAAATAAATATAGACACCAGGCAGTGACAAATCATGGGAGTGTGGCATTCTGCCCAACAAAAAGTACATGGGGCCACACTCTGCCAATGCTGACTCCGCTGTGCTGTCCTCAGAGTGGCTGGTGGCCACCAGGAAGGGTGTGCGGAAAGAACAAGTCACACGCCAGGAGTCAGGTCAAACCCTGTGGTTCAGAATGCTGCAAATCTGAACGTAACGGCTGCACTTTGATGCGATAAACTCAAACCTCTGGCTCCTGCTCACCCATCATTTCGGATCTTCCGCCACTGTGGCTTCAGCTAGCAGTCTGTCTCTATCCCTGCCAGTGTCAGGCTCCCCTTCCTCCAGTAAGAAGGAGCCCCAACTGCCTGTGAGCCCTAAGCCAGAACACAGGCAATTTCGAACTCAAGCTGAACTGTCAGCTCTCGCCAGGGCCTGAGTCTGCCAACCTTCAAACCAGCACTACACAACGGTTCTCTGAGGTCTCAGGCCTTCCGACTTGGACTGGAACTTACACTGTTGGCTCTCCTGCACCTCCAGCTTGCCGACTCACCCTGCATATCTTGGGTCTCAGCAGCCTCTGAAATTACACGAGCCGATTCCCTTTCATCAGTCTCTCTCCATGCACGCACACATGCGCACATACACACACACACATTGTGCTGGTTCTGTTTCTCTCCGGAGCCCTGACTGCCGCACCTCTCGTCCTGCTCCAATGGAAGAGGCACCCCAGAGCCACACCTGTGCGCTCTGGACAAAGTCCCATGCTTAGAGACTCTCCTTTTCTGTCACTGCCTTCTCTCTCCCTACCTCCAGTTTCTCTCTGCTGCTCCTACCACAAGCATTAGACATGCCTGCAGTTTGCCCATGGTAAAAAACAGACAGACAAGCTCCCTCGCCAGCCAGAGGCGTCAAAATACATTCTCCTCGCCAGCCCCTCCAGCCACTGCATCCGGCCTCCGCATCCTCGAGGCCCTCAAGCTGCCTGTCGGCCCCCTGGCTTCCATTTGGCTGATATGCAGTTGGGCCTGTCCTTGCCTTCCTTGACCTAGCAGCATCCAGCCCCACGGACAAACACCCATTCGTTCCCGAAACCCTCTCTTCTCTGGCTTCCAGGCTGACGCCATGTGGCCACCTCCACACCTCTTTTTCCTGTGGCAATGCCCACCCCCGCCAGAGGAGGACATTTGAGCATGTCTCCACCCCCCTGACCTGCATAGGCAGGGAAGGAGTCCTCCTCTGACTGTGAAGACCACGGCCACGATATCAGAGGCTGGGGATTTTATCACAGGTGGCTCGAGCTGACAACACTGACCAACCCAAGTCTCCCAAAGCACAGGCAGCCCAACACTGTGGGCCTCCCAAGGAGGTGACAGGGAGCTGCGTTCCCCTGATACCCTCTGCCATGGAGTTGTGCTCATAAAGAAATAAATAGTCATACTGAATGGGGAAAAACTGAAAGCATTCCCACTTAGAACTGGAACCAGACAAGGCTGCCCACTATCTCCACTTCTATTCAACATAGTGCTGGAAGTCCTGGCTACAGCAATCAGACAGGAAAGTGGAATTAAAGGTATCCAAATAGGGGCAGAAGAGATCAAACTTTTACTGTTTGCTGATGATATGATATTATATTTAGAAAACCCCAAAGATTCAACCAAGAAACTCCTGGAACTGATAAATTAATTTAGTAAAGTCTCAGAATACAAAATCAATACACAGAAATCAGAGGCATTCATATACGCCAACAACAATCAAATTGAGAAGCAAATCAAAGACTCAATTCCCTTCACAATAGTAACAAAGAAATTAAAGTACCTAGGAATATACTTAACCAAGGAGATAAAAGACCTCTACAGGGAGGATTATGAAACACTGAGGAAGGAAATAGCAGAGGATGTAAACAGATGGAAATCCATACCATGCTCGTGGATCGGCAGACTCAACATCATTAAAATGTCTATACTACCCAAACTGATCTACAGATTCAATGCAATACCTATTAAAATCCCATCAGCATTCTTCACAGATATAGAAAAAATAATTTTACGCTTCTTATGGAACCAAAGAAGACCCTGAATATCAAAAGCAATTCTAGGCAACAAAAACAAAATGGGAGGTATTAATATGCCAGATATCAAACTATACTACAAAGTTGTAGTAATTAAATCAATCTGGTATTGGCACAAAAATAGGAATATTGATCAATGGAACAGATCTGAGAATCTTGATATAAAACTATCCTCATATAGCCATCTAATCTTTGACAAAGCAGACAAAAACATACGCTGGGGAAAAGAATCCCTTTTTAATAAATGGTGCTGGGAAAACTGGATAGCCACTTGTAGAAGGCTAAAGCAGGACCCACACCTTTCACCTCTCACAAAAATCAACTCACGCTGGATAACAGACTTAAACCTAAGTTATGAAATTATTAGAATTCTAGAGAAAAATATTGGAAACACTCTCCTAGACATCGGCCTAGGCAAAGAGTTTATGAAGAAGTCCCCAAAGCCAATCACAGCAGCAACACAAATAAATAAATGGGACATGATCAAACTAAAAAGCTTCTGCACAGCCAAAGAAACAGTCATGAAAGTAAACAGACAACCTACAGAATGGTAGAAAATTTTTGCATCCTACGCATCTGATAAGGGGCTGATAACTAGAATATACTTAGAACTCATGAAAACCAGCAAGAAAAAAATCAAATAACCCTATTAAAAAGTGGGCAAAGGACTTGAACAGAAACTTTTCTAAAGAAGACAGAAGAATGGCCAACAAACATGAAAAAATGCTCAATATGATCTCTAATCATCAGGGAAATGCAAATCAAAACCACAATGAGATATCACTTAACGCCAGTGAGAATGGCCTTTATCAAAAAGTCTCCAAACAATAAATGCTGGCCTGGATGCAGAGAGAAAGGAATACTCCTACACTGCTGATGGGACTGCAAACTAGTTCAACCTCTGTGGAAAGCAATATGGAGATATCTTAAAGCGATACAAGTAAATCTACCATTTGATCCAGCAATCCCATTACTGGGCATCTACCCAAAAGATCCAATGACACTCTACAAAAAAGACACCTGCATTCGAATGTTTATAGCAGCACAATTCATAATTGCAAGGCTGTGGAAACAGCCCAAGTGCCCATCAATCCAAGAGTGGATTAATAAAATGTGGTATATGTATACCATGGAGTACTATTCAGCTCTAAGAAACAACGGTGATATAGCACATGTTATATTTTCCTGGTTAGAGCTGGAACCCATACTACTAAGTGAAGTATCCCAAGAATGGAAAAACAAGCATCACATATACTCACCAGC